>JARVGV010000412.1:2241354-2254622 GCA_031762435.1 Hypsolebias longignatus | reverse complement strand
CAGGGAGTGGCTTCCCCCGGGTACAATCTATAATACAATGATCGATTGATTGTTTTCTCCTTTTCAAGTTTTTGCAGATAATCTGTGACTTTCTTTTTAAAGGTGTTAGTTGGGTCCCTCTTCAGGGGCTCATAGGTGTTCCTGTCGCTCAGTAGTGTAGTGTCCAATTTGTGAAAAAGAAACCCAGTCTTACTTTCAGTTTCTTTACCAAGTTTTCAATATGAGACTTAAAAGAGAGATGTGAATCAACCCAAGATATCCAAGTATTTGTAAGAATCAACAAACTCAATGGGACACCATTCAAAGATAAAATAGAAGAAATAATTGTTAGTACAGACTTCCTGTTTGAAAACAGCATCCCTTTGTTTTATCAGCATTACAACAAATTCACAACAGCCTTTCAACCAAGTTCCAGTCCAGATGTCTTGCTGCAAAGAGTTGTCTAACAGGAAAAATAGAACAGTGGCAATGAGAATCAGCTGATCTGATGCGTTTCCTCCATGACAATAGCCTTTCCTCTGTCTTTGCGCTGATCAGGTTTTCAACATCACATCTAATCTGTGAAGCAAAGCAGTGCTGGAGCTCTGCTTCACCAAGCACATCCTCTCCTGTCTGTCAGCTGCTAACTGTACCACTGCTGCAAACCTCCCTGAGATTGCACCAGCAGAGATGCACTGCTGAAGATCACGGCCCCTAACATATTTGTGCTTTTTAGCATCTTCAGCTGGATAAACAAAACAAGTTTAATAAAATGAAATTATATGTATAGGCTCAGACTCTTTCTTGGTTTTTAGGGGAGAAAAGTTGTCTAAATTTATATTGTTGACTGTAGTCATTCATTCATATCTGAACTTTTAGTTGACAATTCCTATGAATTTTTCTTTAATGTTTTAACTAAAATATTAACTTTTTTAACACACATGTAACTTTTTACTTCCCTTATCCAAAAGACTCCCTTCTGTTAAGGGTTCTCCTTGTTGATTGTCTTCCTTGTGGTGATAAACCAGCAAGACATCAATATAATGCTTCCCTGGGAAGATGGAAAGATGATGAGTTTGAACCGTTTTCAAATTAGCATGAGCAAGGAGTCCTTCTACTCATAGTAAACAGCTTTTGTTAATAAAAAGTTACAGTTTGGAGAGAAGATTGTTAAGAGGCATTTATTTTTCTGATGCAATCTCTAGATAGATGGATGGATGAATGGATGGATTGATGGATGGACGGACGGACGGACGGACGGACGGACGGACGGACGGACGGACGGACGGACGGACGGACGGACGGACAGACAGACAGACAGACAGATAGATAGATAGATATGCATCCAGCAACTCAAATCTATGCCCCTAAAAGTCCAGTCATTGCACATTTTAATTTTGATTATTTATTTAAAATATGTTTATGTGCAGGAGTTCCGACACATCAGCAGTTGTGCGTCCATGTCTCTCCTGGGCAGGAGCGTGTGCACAAGCTGGTGTGCGTAGTGTGGCCAGAACATCCACTCCACAGACTGGGTAACGTCTCCTCTCGTTGTACTTTGAATAAATAATCAAAATTAAAATGTGTGGTGACTTTGGACTTTTTGCAGTAGAGTTTTGACTTGCCGGATCTGAGGAAACAGTTGCCGGAACGCAGCCGGTCAGAATGAGGCTCTGGGATCTTGTTCCGGCGGGATCCGGCTCAAATTAAGCCCTTGTTGAGATGTATAAAATGTGTGTTAATTGTGTAAGTGGCACTTCTGTTCACACTTAGAAAGAAAAGGTGTTTGGATATTTATTCAGAACAACTCTTGTTTTGATTCCTAGGATTGACAAGGTGTACACAATCACCCATGTCCATAAATAGCTGCAATTGTGAAACAATAGCAGCTGTGGAGCTCCTAAAGGACATCAGCAACAGAAAAATTGGGATGGAGTGTTATCAGGAATCACATCAAACACATTTTTCCCCACTCGAGCTGCATGGTTTGGTGCATAGCTTCATGTTTTATTTCAAACCTGCACAACAACGTATAAAATGTACCGGACAGTGAATTTTAATAGAATAGCCCTTCAGTGCCTATGAACTGGAAGCCTTAATTATATCAGTTTAGTCATACAAAGATATACAAACTGTATTGTGAGTTTGGAATGAGTGGACTTTTGGGATTTTACACATAAACGTGTTTTTGTAAAAAAATAAAAATAAAAAAAAAATTAAAAAAAACACTCACATTACTGGTTGCGCAGAACTGCCTCTGACCATCTTTGATCTCTGGGCTGAATTTCTGCAGCAGAGCTTTCTGAACTCTCCAGATTGGAGGGGGTTCCCGGCCAGTCTGCAAAGCCATCTAGTCTCACAAAAATAGTATGTCATTTGAAAATACATTCTTTATTCACAACACAAACCTCACAGAAGACGTAGGGGATTTACCTTAAGAGTCCCAATGTCCTCTGTTCGAACCACAAATTCATCCCGTTCACGAAAGATTCCTTCACCTCCACTTTCACTGTGCTCCTCTTCACTCTGCCCAGCAATGGCAGCGTCAGCCTGCTTCTTTGCCAGATGGAGGGAAGTGAGGCGCTGGGAAGCTGGAGCCTCCTCTGGAGTTGGTGGGGAAGGTGGCTGAGAGGATGATGATGAGGGTGACAAAGAAGCTGATGAAGAAGGGGATGGATGCCCAATGTCAGGTTCCTGGTCCTGATCAGAAGAGGATGGGGGAGGTGTGGCAGATGGAGGAGGGATGGAGTGGCTCAGGGGAAGGTTGGAGAGAGGTGAAGACAGAGTGGCTGGTGGGGAGGTGGATGGAGGTGGGGAGGTGCCTGCAGTTGGAGCGTGTTGGTATGAGGACTGCTGTGGCTGAGGCTCAGAGGGCAGGTACGCTGGAGTCATCTCCTCCTCACCCCGCTGGATCAGAGGAGGGGAGGGTACAGAGAAACTCTGGGGGGGAAGGGGTGAGGGTGAGGAGTAGATGGGTGGTGAGGGGGACACTGATGGTGAGAGGTATGAATGTGCAGGGGCAAGCACTGTTTCAGACAGAGAATTTGAAAAACAAGAATGGAGGATGAGATTTAACAAGTTACTGGACGTTCTTCTTTAAAACACACTTTCAGGTTTAGACTGTATTCTTTTTAATGTGCTTTTGGAAATCTGTGCATCAAGTCATATCTAAAACTGTGAGATCTCTTTGAGCTGAATGACAAACATTTATGATGCATAATCAACTAGAATATGGGTGGCCTTGGCAGGGCCTTTAGATGTGTATTAGGAGTACAATGGGCTTTTCATCACATGTGAAAGAGCATGATTAGATGACTGGTTCTAAATTTGCTCAACCATACACAGCAAAGTGGTGGTGCTATAGTATCAAGGTGGCAGTGTATCAAAATCCTGGTTAGAACTGGGTGGCAGATTATCCACGATGTGAGCCCACACACACTGGCATTGGTTAAAACCAAAACACACAGCAGCGTAAAATTGCACCTGGCATATTTTCAATCGTGCTCATGGTCCATGCAGCAGCATCTCATTATATTTCACAACAGTGTTCCATTTATAAGCATCTCTGTTCATGAAAAAACATTTTTACAAGTACAGTACCCTGCTTGGATATCATGGTTCCCATAGAAGTTTGTCCTTTATGCTGCTTTGACAGCTCTTTTCTTGTTAAGGTGTGGTGCTGTTTCAAATCAAAAGCATAACAAGCTGTACGCTACGTCAGTGCCAGCAGTTGTCGAGGAGGGAGAGGGGTAAGGACAGTTTAGATCGGTAGGCAGGGCGCTCAGTTCTGTTCACCAGACAGGGCATCCTCCTTGTATAATGGTAGAGGAAACACTGATGTGTGATTAGCACAAACCCACACCATGCCTATGGTAAATTCAGCAGCCTCAGGACAAATGGCATATAAAGAGCTGCAATTAGCATACACACTGTACAGTTGTGTAGCAACATAAATACCAAAGTAATGTAGTTAAAGTAGTTTGTAGTAATGTAGCCTTGAAAACATGCCCTTGTTTGGCTAGCCATGAGCATAGCCTGGCTGAAGACTTATCTTTCTGTGCCTTGTGCTCCATGACTAACAAGGTAATAACTAACAACTGATAATCATCTAACAGAACATAACTTCAAAAGTGACCAGACTATCCCTATGTACGAGTATTTCTCTGGACTGTAGCTTCTGGTGACTCTCTGTGAGTGACTTTTGTGAGGGGGTCTACAAATGTCAAAATATCTCATGAATCGGTCAATAGATTTTAATGAAAGTTTCAGAAAGTAACTATTTAGTTGACATCTACAACTGAGAAGGTTTTGAAATGTCCATTCAAGATTATAGACACAACTGACTGACCACAGCCTACATAAAAATGCAGTAGGGAACACTCAGGGCCTTCAGTGCCCTCAGAGAAGTCCTAAGAATTCAGCAAATACAAAAAGTCATGTCGTTTTCAATTTTCATTTTATACAATATATATACACGGTATACAGTATATATATTTTTAATGTATTTTTTTCTTATTTTGTTGCTCTGTTATTTTCTGTAAACTTGCAGTTGGGTAAGAGGTTTTCTTATTATTATTTCATGAAAATATAGTTATCCAATCAGATTATTTTAAATTTTTGTCTTCAGGCAGAAACAGAAGGAGTTCTCATTGGTTAAGACTTCACTGTGGGAGGTTAGAGAAAGGAACTCAAAGTGTTTCCAGGATGACTTTGTTTAATGACTGACAGTAAAATTTACTAATAATAATGCTGATATAGAGTGGGTGGGACCAAAACACAGGGCTCTGAGCCTCCGGGAAGGTCCAGCACAGCATTATTTTGTTTATGAATTATTATTGATTTATGTTTTGAGCCATGTAAAGAGTTGTAATACATTCAATTGCAACTCGCACACAGGAATTGTAGTTGCTCTAAAAAATGATGGAAAATATCCCATTTAGGTTTACAAAGATATTTTCTATAATAAAGTTGTGTTTTGGTTTAATAATATAATGAAATTTTACAGAAACTATAAGCTCTGTGGGTTATTACCATATTTCAGTTTGAAGTACAGTATTGAAATTACATGCTGTACTTGAATGTAAGCAGCTGTGTGAGCTGCATGTCCTTCTGGGTAATCATGGTTGTGTTCAGATGGGTTATCCCTGTTGGTTTCTCTGTTTAGTGGTCAGGTGGTATTTATATTCAGGCTGTTGTTTGTGACAGCATAAGTAAGCCAACATCATTCATGATGTACTTGGACGTCAACTTCGTAGTGGTTTTCAGCATTAGCTTTGAATGGGATATTACAATATATCATCCTATCTGAAGGCGTAGCTCTTAAAGGAACAATTTGCCACTGCAAAAATGGTCACATTTTATGGTGAGCTAAAATTTGATGTGATTGTATATAAGAAATTCATAACTCAGAGCACATATCATATACAATTGTTTGCATGTGTTTTGAAAGTTTGACCAAAACAGCTGCAACAGCAGTGAGAGCAGTCCTTCTCATAAGATAATAATTTAAAACTCTGGGCATCAAAGCCAAAGGGTGATTAATAATTAATTGCAGTTTGAAATGATAATGAGTGGTTAATAAACTGCTGAAATCTGCAAAAAAAAAAAAAAGCTAAACAGTAATTCCTGTTGTCTTTTTTTTCTTGCTTGATCTTGGTGGAAGGCAGACGCATCATCCTCTGCTCTGTCCCTCGCCCATCCCTGCTTTGCTCTTTTGTCCTGCGAACCTTTTTCAGAGCCCCTGTTTTTGTATACCTTCCAAATTTAATGATGCATTTGATCAGCTGGTCTATCAACAAAATTGATCACTTTTTCTCAAAGTAGTTGGGGTGAAGGCAAACCCTTTTACTTTGACGGAAACATAATTGAATGTATGATAACTGGATTCTACTGTTTGGAGTTGGTGAAAATCTGGATTGTCGACAAATTCGGAAACATCAGCAGCTGTTTAAGCTGCCTGGAATGTGGAGAATGTGCAGAGTTTGGCAGCACTCAGACTATGTGCAAACTATATAATGATAATAATAATGTGCTATGTATTGGCATCATTGTATGTTCCCATACAAAGGTGAAATTGGCTCTCTGCATTTGACCCATCCGCCCCCAGGTGGGGCGGTGGGCAGCTATTGGGGGTGCCCGGGGGTTGACTGGGGATGGGTTGTCCTACTCAGAGACACCACGAGATGTGCAATGACTGGGGGGATGCCTGGGACTTCCGGGTCCTGAGTCGGCTGCCCTGCCTCTACCCCATCTCGGCCACCGCTATACTGTATGTGGTGCTGTATCAAGCTGAGCAGGCCGATCCCTATCAGAACCGTGAACTTTCTGGCAGTGTCCATGAATGACAGGAAGGAATAAATCTTGGAGAAGTTGTAAGCTCGACTTTATGGAGCACCAAAATACTCAAAATTAAATGAATAAATAAAGCATTATGAAATAAGTACTGTAATTTCATTATTATGAAAATTTTTCATTTTTATTATTTTATTTCATAATTGTGTTTTTCATGATAGCTTATTTATTTCAAAATGGCATTTTTCATAACTGCTTATTTATTTCATGATGCCACTTTTCAGCAGAATGACTTCAGCTGTCAATCAACATCAGTAGGTTGGACCTTCACGGCCACTGACGTTGATTGACAGCTGAAGTCATCATGCTGGAAAGTGGCATTATGAAATAAATAAGCCATGAAAAACAAAATTATGAAATAAAAGAATAAAAATGAAAAATGTTATTTCATAATGTTTTATTTATTTATTTAATTTTGAGCATTTTGATGTTCCATACGTGGCATAAGTAATCAAATTCTGCTGTTTGGAGACACCATGAGAGAATGTACTAGCGAGACTAAGACAGACACAGAAATCTATGAGTTCAGCCTGACCCAAAACAATGTTGATATCTGAATCTGGACCTGGCCTTGGAAGGCAGACTTATCTCAATTCCTCCTTGGATATTTTGGAAACAAAGCTGCTCTGTCCCACTCCCCACCCTTCCCTTCCCCAAGGTCATGGACCTGTGACAGAGCTCAACCGAGCTGACTGATGAACAAACAGTTCATCAGGACTATGGCTGGGAGGGGGCTCTGGACTGTGCTGTGCTATGACCTTCCCCAAACTCAATGCCTCCACTGGCCTCTCGCCTCCTCTAGAGCAGCAACCTAGGAGATGCAAAGACACCAAAGGGCTGTGTCGCTCACCTGGCGGCCGTGCTGGGACCCCCACCCCCTACCCACTCCACAAGTATTATGTCTATTAATGTGCTTTGCTGTGGTTGATTTTTTTTTTTTAATGCCTCAAACCATGCCCTGTCAAGGACACGGTGTGAAAGATAATTCTTTTATACATCTCTCCTTATGTTTCCTTCCCTTTTTCTTATCTAAGCAACAGGGGCAGTGCGTTGTGCAGCCCCCTGTACACTTCTGTCCATCTTTGGGACGGCTGTACGGAAAATAATTGCATTGTACTTCACTGTGCAAGGATAATAAAAGCATTCTAATTTTGATTCTGATGCTTTTGATAGCAGAAATGTACTTTTACCTATATTGGATAGGCAAACAAATTAAATACCTTCAGCTTTGGGAACTTCTAAAAACTGCATTTCAGGTGATCTTTCCTCTTCCTTTTGACTCTCTGTTTCTTTTTTCTGCAGATCATGTGGTTCTTTAGTCCCACTCTCCTCTACTCTGTCCTCCTCTTTCTGCTCTTCTTCTTGCTCTGACCCTCGATCTGCTGGTTTTTCTCTGTTTGGCTGTGGAGACATTACACTTTGCTCCTCCTCCTCTTCTGTGTGCTGCTGAGTGAAAATAAGTGTCTCCTCTTTAGTGTTCTCCACAGTAGGGATGAGAGGAGGAATTTCAGGGAGAGGAGGGCTAAGGGAGGGCTCTTGTGGCGTAGGTGGGGGTAAAGTGGGCTGGGCCTTGATCATGGCGGAGGCCATCACAGCAGCCAGTGAGTGTGGGGTGTCATAAAGAGCAGAAATGGCAGAGGAGATGCTTTTCTGCAGGTCCTGGTTCTTACTGACAGAGTCCTCTTCATCAGACGAGAAAGATGGCAGCGTCTCCAGGTTCCTTTTCAGCTCCTCGTCCAGAGGCTTGCAGGGACTCGGGCAGCTGCTAAGGGCCAGGTCGGCCCCTTCGTCACACCCCTTGTCACTGAAGCTTTTGGGGGGCTGCTGAGGAGGAGACGGTGTTAAGGAAGGGGGAGGTGGTGACAGGGGCCTTATTCCTCCATTTAGAGATGAACTGCTGTCCAGGGCATGCTTTTCTCCTCCATCATGTCCTTGTTCCAGGTTGGATTCTTTTTTACCTGTCTTCAGAAAATCCAAAAAGGAGGCCATGAAGCCAGGTTTGAAGTCAAAGTTCTTGTCCTCAGCCTAAAGAAAAAAGCATAAAGTCATCACTGATAGTGTTGATAATCAATCCATCCATCCATTATCTTTACCCACATCTTCCTTTTTTGGGTTGTGGGGGTCACTGGTGCCCATATCCAGCAGTCACTGTGAGAGAGGCAGGGGACACCCTGGACAGGTCACCAGTCCATCACAGGGACACATAGAGACAAACAAGACAAACAACCATTCACTTTCTCTCTCACCTAGAGACAATTTAGAGTTACCAATCAGCCTAACATGCATGTTTTTAAACCGGAGTACCCAGAGAAAACCCACGCAGCCCGAAGAGAACATGCAAAGAAAGGTCAGGAAGGTCTCCAGCCAGGATTTGATCCAGCAACCTTCTCGCTGAGAGACAACAGCTCTATCAAATGAGCCACCTCAGGTGTCTGGTTTTTAATGTTATCCTGTTGTAAACTTTAAAAGACCTGTCCCTGTTTTTATCTGACCTTTGTATCAGCAGACACAGGTCAACTTCTAAATAAAGTGCTGTATCATAAAAAAAATATTGTTACAGATGATGATGGTGTTTCCAACTCCACTAACATGTGGAGTGCCTCAAGTGTCTGTTCTTGTCTCACACTCTTTTATAGTGGTAATGTTGAGACAGCTTTTACAAAAGTAATTGTTAATTATTTCAAATATTTATCTTTACAAATATTTTCCCAATAGAAAGACACCAATGTTTCTTTCAGTTAAAACATTTGCTTTGAATTGCACCGCTCAGGGTGTTTGCATTTTGGAGTAGCTCTGTTACTTTCATTCTGAGTTATTGCTTTTGAAAACTTTAATTCCTCTTTTTTTCTGGATGTAAATCACTTTTTTCGGATGATTATTTCCTCTGGTATGGGATGCTGTGCAGCTGGAAGGATTTTTACTGACACCTTTTTACTTTGGGGCATTTGTTATGATACGTAACCATTGCAACATGGTGTTTTTAACAACCAGGAGCAGCTGATTAACATCTCAAAGCTCAAATACCTCAACTACAGGTCAGAATTCCTAATGAGTTGAAAAGGAGGCACCATGGACGAATTCCCATCAACCTGGCAGTGGTGCACGAGTAACTAACCACTGAGATCCTGGAGCTTGTGGGAAACGCGGCTCGTGACAACGGGAGGACTGGGATCTTCCCCCGGCACTTCAGCTGTCTGTCTGTGACAACGAGAAGCTCTGCTGACTGCTGGGAGGCGTGACCATTGCCCAGGGAGGAATTCTGCCTGGCATTCGGGCAGTCCTGTTGCCCAAGAGGACCGAGAGGCCCGCCAGATCTGATAGCAAGCTGGATCCAGGTGGACGGATCAGTATTTGGTTTACCCTCAAATGACCCCAGAATGAGCTGCTAATTTTACCCATTGTACATTTTGTCTAACTTTTTCCTTCCAACTGGGTGCTGAAGAGTAGTTTTTATTTGGAATATATCTGATCTAATGCATGTGAAATTCATATGAAATGTTCTATGAATGAGAACCAATCCCTCCCTTCACTTATGATTCAAGCGTTATTCCAGTACAGTTTACAGTTATTTTTTTTAAACTGTGGCCATTTGTGTGAATTATGCATTTCTGGTCATTTCTTTTACATTCTGACATGAGGTTATCCACCCCTCTCCGGACATTTTCTCATCTAACATCTTGGTTACCACATGCCTTGAATCATCATGTGAAGTGTGATTGTTTGTCTGCAAAATCTCTCGTGATGGATTTTAATGAAACTCATAGGAAGCAATCAATAGATGCACTTCTAAAACTGATTAATTTTTAGTCATTTTGGTTCAAAAAGAAGAAGAATGAGGAGAAGAAGAAAAAGGAGAAGATTTTTTTTTTTGGGGGGAAAAGAAGAAGAACCTTAATTACTTCCTGTCTGCCATACTGCAGCACTGACACCTGGTGGTTACCATAGTTACACCTGCTCATCACATGTTGCTGCAATCCAAATTCTAAATCACCCAAAAAAATTAGAATAATAATTTTGTAATTTCTTAGTTTACACTTTTGGTATGTCTACTATATATTGTTGTAAGTTAAATATAGGATTATTCAAAATAAAATCTATTGCATTTTGTTTTTATTTACATTTTAAACAACATCACATCCTTTCCAGAATTAGTATGTTTTTATATCATCTACCTCCTTTGTGATGGGTTTATGGATCCTGCACGCCAGTAATGCTTCATAGCCAGCAGGGGGCAGCACAGCTCCTGTGCTGGCAGAACACAGTAACTGTGGCAACAGCTGCCGTGGTAACAAGCATCTCTCTCCTCTCTTTTGTCAGTCAGAAAAAGCTGGCTGTCAGTCAGCTGTAACCTCCTTCCCACAAAACCTCAAATCTGAAAAAACATGACTGCAGTTCGATTTCAACCAAACACGTCGGATTCTTTCTTTTTCTACTGAATACTATTAAAACTATTTTTTACATTTACGATTTAGAATTCTTCATAAAGACAGCCATCTTTATTCCACAGGTACTGGCCTGGTGCCTGCAGGCACCTGAGGTGTGAATTAGTTGGTGAACATCCCCCTCTTCCACAAGCATTAGTTTGAATAGATGAGCTATGAATTAAATATAAAGCTCATGGCTTTGCTCATTTTGCAGAGGGAGTAAAGCAACTTACTAAGTTGGAGAGTTTCTGCATGGCAGCCCAGGATTCAGGATTCAGTGGATCTTCTGGTTCTTTTTTCCATTCCATCATCATCTGTGTGAACGGCAAAGAAAGTTGCTTTTCAAGCCTTTTTCGTGGGCTAAGAGATCGTTGACTTGTTTAAATAAATAACATGATTATACAATTCATATTCATGGTGTCTTTGCCACAACCAGCAAAACCTTCCCTGTAAATACTGTCGGGAAAATCTGGAGTGATGCAAAGGATATACAAAGAACTGAAGAATAAAAAGAAGTGGGGGTGGGGTCGAACCTGACCGACTGACTTAAATAAGGTAAGAGAGAAGGAATTCAACAAATGGAAGAGCAGCCCGTCCCACTCCGTGGCACATTCAGATATTAATCAATCTGAGCTGATTTAGTTTAATGCAAGACAGCAGAAAGAATGTTGTGTTGAGTTCAGGTGGAAGGAGCGTCAGCAGCAAAGACTGCTTCAGCCTTGTGTTTCTATAGGAACAGTGACTTCAAAACATCTGCATTGACTAAGTCTGAGAAACCAGGATCCACACACAGGTGAAAATTAGAACTCTAGATTTAGCTCATCTCTATTGTCAAAACCTGAAATGGGTGAAAATATTTAAAACACTCACTAATCTTTCATTAGCGCTGCTCAGAATATAGTTGAAGCAGGATGTGGCTGGTATGACAGCAGATGGTGGTCTAATATGCTTTCTGTTCTGTTTTCTCCTCGTTTGGCTTCAGTCAGTAGAACTCCAGACATTTGACTGAGATGTTGAAGGGTGGCGTTCTGTTGGTGGAGATTTGGACAACCTTAGTCATGACTCAGCACTTTCACCTCCAACCCATTTAGCTGCTTCACCTGCCTGCACGCAGACCAGGCTCCCTGAAAATCTCCTCCAATTCATCTGAAAACTCGAGGTGTCCGTGTTCGCTCATAAGAGCGACTGCAGACTCAGAACGTTTCACTGTTGCCGGGGTAACAAGCCTTCTTTCCTCTCACACATGAAATACAAAGTTGAGGTTCTCCTGCACAGGTTGTGTGTTTTTGTCAAAGATTTTTATTTTAAACCAGTCATCATTTGGATAAAAGCAGCTGCTATGTGACAATGAACAAAATAATTTATAAAGGCTTCTTAATTTGAATAAATGTAATGTTTTAATTACATTGACAACCGTCTCATATTTTTTCATTCTGTTTAGGTCAGTTCAGAGATTTATGAGTAAAATAGCCTTAATGAAAGAAAAGGGTGTGAAAACTAGAGGACAGCTACTGAAGCATCCATCACCTTTCTTCCCTAAAGCCCAACCCTGATCTTTGTAACAATCTAAAAGGAAAAAAATGCTGATATGGTAATGGATGAACTGTAGAAGAGTAAAGAGAACCAAAATCCAGAGTAATGTTAAAGCTGCTGCAAGTGGCTTGTTGGGGTTACCATGGTAACTACAAACCTCTGTCTGTCACTCCCTGATCACTGACACTGTTGATGAGACAGACAAACAAGCAGACAGAAACAGAGCAGAGGTCAGCTGAAGAGATGCTCAGTGTTGGTGGCTGGTCTCTGGAAGTCCCGTTTACCTTCTAACCGTTCGTGTTCCTTAGAGGAAAACCCTCCCCCTTATTAACTGATCAAAAATGCAATTTTCTAATATTTTTCCCATACTAGTCAATCTTTAGAGCTTTCGCAAACTGAAATAAAAGTGGACACCTGGATTATTGAGCATGAACATTCTTGAAATAAAAGTCTTAAATTTAAATTACTTTTTTAATGTTTTAACTCTTTAAGTTTGTTTTTTAACTTCACATTTCAGTTTTTAAATCAACAAAATATTTTATGGTAATCTTTGAAAAATAAATAAATAAAAATAAAAGCATCCACCCCCACTCATTAAATCAACAAAAATTATTATTATTTTTTTTTTTTTTATTTATTATTATTATTTTGTGTCCAATCCAGCCCACCAAACCCTTCAGAGCTGGTAGCCAAAATCGGGATATTGTTTTCAATTAGACTTACTCCTCCTGTCTCCCTGTAGTCATACATGGAGGCTTTTTTCTAAACATAAAAATAAAAAAAATTAATTCTTATTTTTTAAATTTATTTATTGTTTAACTCTACCCTGGGTAGAAATGTTAGTTTCTGCTCAAAGGTTCTTGAAATTATTTGAGAGTTCATTCAATGTGTTTTTAATTATGCATATTCTTCTTCTTCTTCTTTTGGCTTTTCCCTTTTCAGGGGTCGCCACAGCGAGTCATCCTCCTCCACCTCACTCTG
>JARVGV010000412.1:2067672-2080551 GCA_031762435.1 Hypsolebias longignatus | reverse complement strand
GATGACGTCACTGGGGGCAGCGCCGTAAGTACGGAGCGCCGTAAGTCGATGGCGCCGTAAGTCGGGGACCACCTGTACTTAACTTTTATTGACTACACAGAGATGAATGGAAGTCATTGATTAGAAGTACATTTTTGTATAAGGTATACATAATGTACAGGACACATAACAGAGCCACACAGGGTTACAGGTAGGTAAATTACATGTACATAGAAATACGTGTAAAGGTTTCATTCCTTATTCGTGTCACATTTACGACAAATATGTTTCTTCCATCTGATTGTACGTCGGATCCGGTCTCTACTAGGTTTAGTGGTCTTGCTACGACATTGTACTGTGTCCATGTAGTACTTCAACAAGTCTCAATAGACGTTAGTCGTATCGCTCATCGTTTCCCGTTCACTTTCCATGAGAGCCGATCGCTTCCAGCTCATATTGACTATGGACGTCAACACGGCGTATCCGAAATATACCAGAGTGTCGTATAGGCTTTCCGGATCGCTCGCGAGCGTTCTATCAAGAAAACTCTTTTTCCATGATGTCTCGCAGCGCAAGTACGTCCATGATTCTCACGAATGGCAAGTAGGCCGTGACAGTTGAAACCCGACGTGCTCTTGCTCGAATATGTATATGCCATTGCACATGAAGTCGACTGGGTCATCTCCCATCCGTACGCAACTGTTATCTAGTTGGCGATGCACGCAGAACATGGCTATGTAGGAGAAGGCCCACAGCAGGGTGGCGATCTTTATATTGTACTTTGTCGGTTCTGCGGTTTTCTCGAGCTGTTCATTGATCCCCGTCAACAGCTCGCTTTCGATCATCGCTACGCATTTGCACAACTGTATTAATTTGAACACGCTCGCGGCCACATCCATGGAGAATCCGCACGATGTCAAATGTCGAAACAGCACAATACGCTCCACTATCACATATCTAGCGTTGTACCTTTGCAGAGGACATACCACGGCCATCCGCATGAACGTTATCACTCTATCGTTCGTGCTCGTGGACCCAACTGATTTAAGCTGTGTGTCGATGGGTTATGTCTTTGCTTAACAATTTTTGCTTACGTATCTCGTCTTTACGTTTCTTGTCCAGTTGTGCGATGTAGGACATAGCCATATGTGCCTCAGCGTCGCGTGTCCATGAAGGCTCGTGCATCACAATCGAGTCGCACGGATCTAAGTGTATCATTTCTTCATGTTCCTTTTTGCTTGCCCAGTACGCCACGCTCTGATCTCGGGACGGAAACGATTCGTGTTGAAGCATGAAATGGCAACACAACATTTTTGTGCGCTCCTCCTCCCAGGTGTCGTACGTTATGGTCATTTCAAAACAACATTCGAGACATTCTCTCGTGTCGACAACGATCCTGGACAACAACGGATACCAAAGCATCAAAGCCAGGAAACTCTCGAGTTTGAGCAGAGACGTTAGACAACTGTCGTACGTGCACATCATGAATTCTCTGCATATGCTTGCGTACACAGACGTCGCCGCGTGTTTCGAACGAGTTCGTGATCTCTCACTACTGTTTTATTCCTACTATCGTTAGCCACAGAGTGTATTAGTTTATTTGTTGCTGAGTAGGAATCTCTGGCGAAAGCGCGACCTCTTCAGGTGTTTTGTACACCAAATTTTGCCATTTTCTCTGAACGTTGGCCGCGTTTGACGCATCGGCGCTCTTGAACTCATTCAATATTGCCGTTTTGTCTTCTGCGTTCTCGTACCTTTTCTCTAGGTACTTGGTCGCATATTCGAGAAGGCGGTGCCACGTCGTGTTCATTTCCATGTGTATGTTGCACCCGGCGGATACGCTAACCCGGTCTCAAAACTGTTTGTCGGACGAACACCGATTGAGGAATTTTTTGTACATTTCTAACATCGTCCGAGTAGTACAGGAGCTCGGCCACCACAAAAGCATTTGGGATCTTGTTGTCCATCAACTGTATGCCCAAATCGATAACTTCGCTCACATACGGAATGTGGTTTAGATTCTCAAAGTACGTAGGGGCGTATACACACCATCAATTGTGATTTTCTTTGCAGACGCGTTTCACAAACGCGGTTATCACAGGATGTGATACACTTCGGGTTCAAGCAGAAAAGTTTTTCTCAAGCCCAGTTCCCGCAGGGCTTTGTGGAAGCAATCTAGTAGTGTACCGTTGCCTTTTTCAGAAGAGAAGCTCAAGGCTTTGCAGAACCTTGATGTCGTGGACACGTACAACACTGATTTCTTCGCTTGATCATTGCGTATGTGTATGACAGGATCAGATTATTTTTGATCTGATCTTTCTTGCCGGTTCGTCGAACGTAGATGGTTTTGCTAACGCCGTCAGTGCACGCGAAACGACTCAAGTTCGGACGTATCTTTTCACAGTCGAAACAGTCCACACTTCCCACTCGTCTGCTCACATTGATGTTGATTGAAAATGCATCGTGAACACAACACATAAGTTTCGGGTCTCGGGTAGACTGTGTGAAGGATGTAGATGGTGCGTCTTCTACACCTCGTTCCACCGTTTTGTTAGGCTTCACATGTCGGAAGATGTCATCCGGCTTTACGTATTGGAACGCAGGTGTCAAGGCATCGGGATGCGTTGGGACTTCTAGTGAAATGTCCCAGAATACGATGTTGCTTCCCACGATGGCTTTGAGCAGCTCGAGACTCTTGGGTCCCGGGACGTACAACACCTCTTGCATGAAGTACGCCGTTGGTCCGTTTGTCATGTCGACCACATACGTGCCCAATAGCAATCTAGTTTTATCTAGATTTATTTAGTTGTGGGATTGGTGAAAGTACGTAATGACAGGAAGGTGTTTGACAGCAGTCTTGCGTCTAGCGTCTCCGGCCAATTGGTTCTACGCCATGTAGTACAAAGTGAAGTTGTTGTGCGATAACATCAGTTGCCACATTCCAGCTCTGTCACTCCATCAATCCGAGTCAACTGAGCCTTGTAGGTTGATCAGGTCCATCAGGGCCATGACTAAGAGCTGTGAAAGTTTCTGAATCATCTTGGAACTTTCCGCGATCACTTTGTTCCGTATCATTCTCAGCATGTTACATGGTTTGAACTTGTTCGCCGCATCCACACACTCCCTCATGTCGAGCACTAAATTGTAGACGGCTTGAAAGAGTCCTTTCGTATCGTTGCACATGACGTTTCCAGGTGTTTATGAGTCGTATACCACGGTGGTCGGTCCGTGACCATGAACTGAAGAGTTTTCATAGTGGTAGCCGTGAGCGCGATACGCTGCAGGTTCTCCAACGTATGCGAGATCGTCAGGTCCGTGTGTCACCACCGGTCACGTCTAACACTGAGTGTAATGTTAATACACCATGTTGAGGCATATATTACGTTTCAAGTGAGACCAACTCGCTCGCCGTGAACGCTATTGGTTTCCGACCATTGTATTATGCACAAAATGTCCGACCCCCGGTCAATCGCTCGATGGTCTGACTCTTTATTCAACGTACGTATCGGTATATCCACACCTCATCTGTCCGACTCAGTGTTTTATCATGACAATCTTTTGTTACGTGTGATTTTTTTCGAAGAAACTCTGACGTTCGCGATCCGACTGTCCGAACGTAACATCGCAGATCCCCTCCTTTTTTTCCTTTGCTTGAGTCCATTATGCTCACCACGTTCGGTCTCTAGCACGGCGCTCTATGCGATATCGTCTGAGACACCGACTGACCGACATTTGCGATCTGACTGACCAAACGTAACATCACCGACCCCCTCCTTTTTTCCCCCTTTGCTCGAGTCCAGTACGCTCACCACATTCGGTTCGTAAAACGGCACTCTATGCAATATCATCTGAGATACCGACCGACATTCGCGATCTGACTGACCGAACATAACATCACTGACACCCTCCTTTTTGCTCGAGTTCAGTACGCGCACCATGGTCTGTCTCTAACATGGTGTTCTATGTGATAACATCTGAGACACCGACCGACCGACTGAATGCAGCATCTCTGTCTAGTTGGTGCACTTTCACTGAGCTCAGTCTCTGCTAAGGTTTTTCGAAAACTCCATCGGACAGAGCGGCTACGTTCCCCTCGCATAACACTCTTTGTCTAGAACAACGTACAACCTTATCTCTCTTCTCAGGTGTGCGCTATGTAGCAATATAAACAGACCTGTATGAATCATGAGCAGTATCTGAGCTTTGATCCCGAAGGCTTTCTGGAAAAGAACGTGTTTTAACTTCTAGGTGTGTAATAACGCTTATCACGATTGAACAAACTCGGTTTTTGTTTGCGTTGGGATTTGTGTATAACCCACAAATGTATAGATGCAATGCCAGCGTCTTAACATCGCAACGTAGTGCACAGTGGTGCTGTAACAGCGTGGAATCTTATAAGCACATACGCGGGAGCGGACGAGTTACACTTAATGTGTATACCTATCCACGTACTGTTTTGGAGTGGAACAAATCCTTGTATCATTTTTTTAGATCTGATACGGTGTGAAGACAGCGCTGTTCTTAACAGGTTGCACTTGAAGCGTAGAAAGTTCGTATGCGAAAAAAATAACTGAGCTCGCCTACAGAAACGTACCGGCGATGAGCGAACATATGTGGTTCGAGATTCACGCTATAATGTCCAGACCTGCCCTGATCAAACAATTGTTACAACTCGTAGGCTCGATCGCGACCGTGCAAGATACGATGTGTCAATCGGGAGAGGTGCAAGACCTGCCCTGATCAAACAATTGTTACAACTCGTAGGCTCGATCGCGACCGTGCAAGATACGATGTGTCAATAGGGAGAGGTGCAAGGTACAACCGTTACGAGATTGACTGAAACCCGTTCTATTTCGAAACTGTACCTTGCAGCCAAATCCGTACCTGTGATGAACACAATAATAAATGAGGCGGCAGGGGTGACTCTCACACTGATCTGGGTTACAGCTGAAGAGGAATTGTACAATCATATGCGTAACAACGAGACTGTGCATTTCTTACACGTTGGAACTGAATATGGTGGCACCTTTAGATGTGCAACGTCAAGCGAATGGCTCTGTTACAATCGTACCGTGTTCAGAAACATGACCATGTACGCAATCGACTTACGTAAAACCTACGGGAGATGTGAGTAGCAAACGCCCGCCGATAACGTGTTTTGACACCGGTACCATTTTTGTGTTTGTGTAAGTGACATATTATACGCGTGCACGTTTTCTCGAAGCCCGCGCACACCTTTGTTTTACGTATAGAACTAACCGTCGACATGTTGCCCGTAAAGACGATGCCCAACTCAGATTTAATCTTCTGTTACGTGTACAAACGCTCAATGTCCACACGCAACATTCATCCACTGTATCTGCCTCCTGTCGTACAGTGGTTGAACGAGACGTACGCGAATGTGAGACACGTCAGGGCTGGAGTGTCGTGCGTGGTGAAGGTTGCGTCTAACGTTATACTCGTGGCCACGCTGGCCCTTCACACGTTTGCGATAACCGAGCTCAAGACGCTCGGTGCGCTATGGTCAGTGACTGTGATCATGGGTGTGTTGTACGGACTCTATGGAGCCATCGTAAGCTCGAACAAGCGTGAGGATAGCGGTGATATTAACTTGTTAGCGCAGCCAAGGTTTTGAGCGTAGGTTTTCGTTTGTACACTCTAGCCTACGTGTGTTTCGTGTACACGTCACTTGGCTCTATGTACATCTATGCGGGGAAACGCAGCGCGAAGCTTGGCGGTCGACGGTCTGCGCGATCGAACCTTACCCTTGCCACGTCGTGTCGTGGACGGTGTTTGCGATCGTATGGGTACCCACGGTGGGGCTGATACGACTCTTTTACGCGCAATAGAGCCGGGTCTGCCGTTGTACAAAAGCCTGGTTCGTTGGCGTGCATTTCGTACGAGCTGATATGTTGGCAATTCGCTTCGTGCGCTTTCCTCTGGAACACCGGCTACAAGATATTTTTTGCGATCGCCGCATTCGTATCGCTTGCATCATACGTTCGCATCACCATCGGAACGGTGAACGACATGATACACAACGTACAATATTCTACGTTAGCGATGACCTGGAGTGGGGAAGCGTTAGCGTTGTCGAGAGAAAACAGAACCGTGAAGAGCAACCCAGAACTTTGCTCTCAGATCACAACGAAATACCATTCGTGGTAAGCGAAAACGTAAACGAGAGCACTCCATGTAGTGTTTGTTCTCGGTCGCGCTGTTGGCATACAACTCTACACACCTAGTGTTTGTACCATGGGATCATACGGCACCTTTAATTTTCGGGACGCCTTCATTTGTTTTTTACTGGGGTGTGATCAGATGCGTGCAAATACTGTTGTATTACTGATGGTGATACAAACTGCACAGCGTGTACTGCTATCGCCGTACAAAGATTATATCTTCGATGGTCGCGACTCGCAGTCTGTCTCGTTTGATTGAACATCAGGCGTATTACAACATAGTAACGTGTTTCTTGTGCTCGCTGGTTCTTCTCAACTTGATACTCTGGTGCATAAGAGCATATATGTACTTAAATTGATTTGATGCGCCAGCCGTTAATGGAATATGGCCAGGAAAAGCAATGGAACGTGTCGCTGGAGCACACTCAACAATTCGCCCGCCAAACCTTGGTGGCTGATCTCGCACGACAAAGAACAAAGGTCTTGTGGATCCAACGAGTAGCTAGACACGTTGACGACCGTGTCCGATAACGCCTCTAACAAGTTGGCTGTAACGGAGTTCAAAAATGTACACGCTACGCACAACGTTCAAACGCAGTCACCCCACAAAGCGGACCAGGATAATGTATGCCAAGCAGCGGTAGCAGACGTATGTTCACATATACGATACGAAAAGATCATCTGGAATGAAATGTCGAAGAAACACCAAAAGATACGTATGATGTGCGAGGAAGAGAGCCGTATGTTGAAAAAGGCCCAGAAGATAAAGTTCGACAACCCCACAGTGAAAACCTAAAAATGTAACGTGTAACTGTTGTGTACTCATTGTTTGACAAAAGATGACATGTAATAAAATGAACTTTTCATAAACTAAATAAACATACGTTTGTCTTTGTCGATAATTGGGAAAGTCTCCGTCTTTTAAAGACGCACGTGTTGATCGCATAACTGTTCTGTCTCGCAAAACGTAACAAGGTCATTACGTGAGATGTTTGTATCATTCACATTGATGTAAACGTAAAACGTATACCAAGACACATGGTACATGTTCGGTCGCACCCACATGTAAACACGACAAGTTGAACCTTGCTTTTACACAGGGTGTTGTTACGTACGTTTTCATTTTACACAAACGTTACACGCAAATTAAAATCTTACACTTACTTTGACGGGGACAGTGTGAACATACACAGCCACGAATGATACCGATACACATAGATAAAACAAAAACACAACTCAAGTGTATTTCACAGTGTTTATTTATTTTTATTACAGTATAATACAGTATACACACCGTAATCACAGAAGCCATCGACTCATGTTTACACATAGATAAAACAAAAATACAACTCAAGCATATTTCACAGTGTTTATTTTATTACAGTATAATACACACACCGTACTCACAGAAGCCATCGACTCATGTTTAACTGCATTATAAAACGTGCTCCCGTACACACGGAGCTACTCGTGTAACCTTCACAAGATTGAATCACTTGTCCACTGGCAAATCCTTTCACTCCCTCAAGCGCAGTGTAAGAAAGTTGAATTACAGTACGCAGATACCGAAGCGTTTCGTCGTCTTCGAACACTGTATCAAACATGTTGCTACCGTACGGATTGTTGATAGCGTTTGCCGCATTTTGTCTTATGCCATCCGTAACATTTAGATAACTCGCACTGTTTGTCACCAACGACATCATAGCGTACATACTTTCGGGGGCGTGAGGTGAAATCCACTGCTTTACTTCATGTTCATCTTCTCCTCGTAAAGCTCGGATGGCTTTGTCGATGTAGTCGCTCCCGTTGAAGCTTTTCGTTGCCAGTAAACCGCCCCAGATGTTGCCCTTGACTCTTGAATTGTAGCCTTTGTCATTTTTAATGCGGAGCTGCGGTTACGTCGTTCTTGTCGGGCAGCCGCACTGTGAATCAATCTCCCTGTTTCAGCATCTCATGGCCTGTGTTGATGAGCTCTACTTTGTACGCGCTCGGTGCGTTGAGGAACAGCCTGTTAGATAACACGCTGTTGGCTGCGCATACTCAGGCGGTCTTCAAACTGAGAATGTACTCGGAGGATAACCCGTGTAACGTTGGGACGTACAAGTCTCCGTATTTTGTGAAGTGAAACAGGCCACCGGGTAAATAACTATAGTCGGACTTATATTTGAAACAACCGTAAGGGAAGTGTATGTCACCCGAGTGTTCGTCCGTAAGACCCGTGACATAAGACCGAATCGGTGTACGTATGCTGGTGGACGACATGATCTCTTTACGTTGGACGGTTAAGATCGATACAAGAGTCCTTTGGCTAGAGCAAGCGACGCCGTGTCAGGTCGCGACATTAGGTTCGGTCGCGTCAACAGGAGTGCAGCGGCGGTAAATAGTTCAAGCGAATTGCTTAAGCTCGTACCACGACCGAGTATCCTGGCAGTTGAGGAATTGAGTTAGGCTTCGGATACGCATCCGCATGTACGTGAATACCAGGGACACCACCGAGTAAGCATGTACGTGCACAAGTCGTCTCGAAGGTCAGGTTTCGGAGGACGCGCTTGTAATGAGGAGTCGATGAACATATCGCACGGAACGTAATTTGTGGAGCTGCCGAACAACAGAAGCCCTTCGAGCGTTAACTCGTCCCACGCTATGGCCATAACTCATACTTTGTGGGGTCGCTCGTAGCTCACGACGGTCTTTTTATTTTGTTTTATCGTTCGAGGTACCCTAACTCCACACGTTTTCTGTACGCGATGAGTTTTTCATCGTATATCTGTACACAACCAGGCACATTTACAAAATTGCAGTTAGTGAGATCCAGGTTTTCCCTCGTCGTCACTCTGGTCAAAGCCACATACACGGACGGTTTTATGGGCGACAGATGAAAGTGTCTGGGCGGATGGTAAAGTACAGAACATTGTACTGTGGATCCTTGACAATCGTACATGTTCATGGCTAACAGACACACCAGTGGATGTGTGGACATGGTCCAATTGTCACAGAACCATTTTGAAGGTCCGACTCTGTAAACCGTACCGCTTTGCGAGCCGCGCACGAAGAATTCGTTGTAGTGTTTGGTCTTGCGTACAAATTCCACAGTTCCTTCCGTATTGTTTGCAGAACGACCGACGGTCGAGCGGTGACGGGTCGTATACCGTTCACGTCCATGCCCCACACTAGTCAAACTTTGCAGCCGACCCAAAGTCTATCTATCGTCATGTAGTCTCGTAACACGGACTGTTTATCCTCTTGAGACAGTGGGACGGCGAATAGTTTCGGGTGAGCTTACGCAGCCTGCTTCAGCACGTCGTAACAACCTTTGATTTCGGTGTTCGCGTTTCGGGTTTTCTCGACGCTCAGGAAATTTTCTTCGATTTTACCCCCGACTCGTCTCAGATACGCGTTGGTGTACTCCCTCTGCTGCTTGTCTTGGTGGAATATTTGCAATTTGTCTGGCTCATACGTGGGGTTCATCATGTCGCTCTCGTCAACTCGGACTTGTGACGCGAATATCGATTTTGTTTCCTCTGTTACAGTGTTGTATTGTAGACATGTGATGGCTTCGGCGTATCCGGGATCGCCGAACTGGCATCTGTTGACTAACAAAGGCGTTGAAGAGTCGAGCATGCGTTCGAAGCGCTCGTTCTCCCACAGACGCGGATGAGAACCGACGGGCTGTAGTTGAGACACGCTTCCCTAGAATATTATCATAGGGCCATTGCGAGGTTCGTAAAATAAATGTTTGCACGCTAGCATACGTTCTAAGTGAGTGAATGTGAACAGTCCGTACTCGTCCACGATCACAACGTTGACACCAAGGAACGGGGGCGCCTCGCTGAAGGGCTCCTGGTCACGATACTTTCGAGAACGTAGTTTCAAAAATAATTTACTGCACACGGCGCACGCCTCAGGGTGTAGCGTCGCACACAAATGGTGTATGTTCAACGGCTAGCGTTGACAAATGTCCTGACGTTCACATAACGCTTTGTAGTGCGCCAGAGGTAACGTGTACATTTTCTGATACGCGGATGTGAAGGCGTCGAGTGTAAGGGTGTCGTCGAGGAGTTCCTTCTTGAACCCCATCGCTTTATGCGAGGTTAAGACGGTATGCGAAGAGCAAGACTTTCTCAACACCTACGCCGCTTTGTTCGTCGTAGCGCTCGCAATTATGCTCACTTCCATCTCTTTGAGGGTTTCCATCAGTTTGGACAAGGCGAACGATTTACCACAACTGGCGTCTCCGCTCAGCAGCGCTATTTTCATATCGGAGCCTCGTGTGACGTGCAATTCCATCATTCTTCGCACCCATTTGTTTTGGCCGTACATCGACATCGCCAACATAGCTCTTGTGTACCGTTCTTCAACAGAGGCCATAGTTGCACAGATACAGATCTGATCAGCCTACAAAGCCGGTTTATGGTTCTTGAAACGTGATTCGTCTATGTAACTTATCGCTTTGCGTTTATCTTTTATACGGTTGAGGATCTTCTCATTTTGCGTAGGGCATTTTCGTTACAAGCGTACTTGCGTTTTCTTGGTTTTTAATAAATTCCTCGAGAGACGTGCTCAGTCTAAACGGATCGGTGTTGTACACGTCCGTTTGCGAACTAGAGGACACATTGATGTGAGCCGGCAACTGGATGTTTTCTAGGATGGTACGAAGTCTCTTGCCACGAATAGCAGAAATGTTGCGATCGGGCTCAGGTCGAGCGTGCTACGTCAAACCCATGTCAACGGGGACGTAACAGCCGCTTTTGGCCCGATACTCCTGATACGCGTGATCACGTAATTTTAAAAATTGCGCGTGTGCATTCGTAACTGTTTCCTTGAACAGTAAAACGTATGAACTGTACATGGCTGTTCATACTGTTCATTTCAACGCGAGTGTCGTGACACCTCCTTTACCCATGCTCATCAGCAAGGACTGACGCGTGGCCAGGATTTATATCATAGGTGAATGCGTGCCGTACTCAAACAACAACCAAGCGAATTCGTCGCTGTCGATTCGATGGCCGGCTGTTCGAGGCCAACCGTCGTGTGAATGGAGGAAAAACTGTTGGTACCACTCGGGCTCTAAATTTGCTAGTAAGATGTGAGTGTTCTCGAGGAATACTGTGAAGCCGGTGATGACCTTTGCTCCCACCCGCACTTCGAACAGTTTGTGCAACACGCGAGACGGCGTGATGAATTCGCCTGGTCTGAACATGTAGTCCTCTGGTAACGTGACCGCGAGATAGTGTTTTCCGACCCATTCGATTCTCTGGTAGCGGGAGTGAAATCGGTGTGTTCGGCAGGCTGCGTGGCACACCGCTGAGTCTCAGAAACAGCTAATCTTAAGGCGTCTTGGTCTTGTTGCGCTTGAATAAGATCCTTTCAAGTTTTGTCCATTTCGTTTTATACAATGCGAGTTCGCGTGTTACTCGATCGTATTCCAGTGCGTTAACTTTGACCGCCCATGTGTTTTTGCCCGGGTGCCTTTTGGTGTTTCTTTTACAGTCGCATTGTACGCCACTTTGCCTTTGCGCCTGTTCGTTTCTTTCTCGTGCAGCTTTTCGCTCGTTGGCCAACACCTGATTGAGTCCGTGAATTTCGTGCTTGAGATTGTTTATATTTTTGCTACGCGGCTCATTCAAAACCGATGTAGCCAATGTTTCTTCAGGTAACGGCTTTCCTTGTAACCTTCTACTTCGTATCCCACGCATTTCACTGAGGGCGTATCATGCGCGGTTAACAAAATGTGCTAGAGTCCGGAGTGCAAACAAACGAAATGGAGAACGGGAGTAAATAATGTGAGTAGTCAAACCGCAAAGCTAACGGAGCGCTGTGACTCAATAACCCAGACTCGTGCGTCAGCCTTCCTCAAACCCGTAATCAGGTCTGTAAGATTCTGCAGTGTCTACAACTCGTATACGTATTTCATACTTTTCATACACACAACTGTGCAGGTCTCGGTCCATGCATGCAGTTGTCTTTTGGGAACGTCCGTCAAGGTGCTGAGTTTTATGGCGCAAGTGTGTAACTCTGCATTCGTCGTTACCCGATCTCGAGATCATGTCAAAATCAACTCCGTACACCATTCGCGGAAGCGCTGGTTAGTGGCTGCTCTCATCAACTTGCTTGAACCCAAACCAGGAAACCTGTACATGTAATCTGTGCCAGACAATATCATGAACATAAGGTGAGAGTTCACTAGCGTAGAAGCCTCTCTCAATTCTGGTTTAACACGCATGTAGAAATAAGGTCCCGAAGCACACACTCTCAGATATCTACCGTATGTGTAGGAGGGCATCGTATTTGTTCTATACAGCTTATTGACGCGAGCGTAGCGCATAAAGCTGACACGGGGAGAAGATTGTTCCTCGTTATCTTTAGATTTGTACAGGTAGTCCCCGGTTTTCGACCGTCTTTACGTATTTCCGCATTTACAACCGCCCCCCCAGTGACGTCATTGCGCCGTTCGTTGCCTTTTTTATGCAGCGTTTTATATTTTTTCGGGTTTTTTTTGGTTTTTTTTGTTAACTAACTGCTTGGAAATGCATTTAGAATCATTAGTACGGCCGTTCGAAGTTGTTTTACTTTGAAAAAAACGTGTTTAAAAAGACGTTTTCGATCGCGGTTTTACTTCCGATTTACTTCCTGGTTCGGCACGCGTTCGGCTCCGAGTTACGGCAGAATTGACCTACGAACGGTTCTTAGGTCCGGAACCCGTTCGTAACTCGGGGAC
>JARVGV010000412.1:1819973-1836275 GCA_031762435.1 Hypsolebias longignatus | reverse complement strand
TGGTTCAGTTTTTTGTGTTTCCTGAAAAATCGCAAAAATTGACTTAGGCAATTATTTTAAGAAGGTGACGATATTTTATTTCTAGAGGTGGGACCAAGTTAGTGTTTTGCAAGTCTCAAGTAAGTCTCAAGTCTTTATCCTCAAGTCCCAAGTCAAGTCTCAAGTAAAGACGGTCAAGTCAAGTCAAGTCTCAAGTCAAAAGAGACAACAGTTAAGTTCCAAGTCTGAAACTTGGAATTTCAAGTCCTTTCGGGTCTTTTTTAACAATGTTGCAATTGTATGTAAAATGTAAATAATAGACGGTGTGTTCTTTCCTAAACCTGTATTTATTTCAAATCTTGATAAACCATGCAGCTGATCACACAAAGTATTAAAAGATCATTTTAAAATTGCACCTCTATATTGCACAGTTCAGTTAAACTTAGATGTAAGAATAATCATACTTTAAACTATAATCTTCCAGAACATTCAATGAAAAAGACAAAAGTAGAACTCCATGTTCAGACAAAAAGTGCTGACATTTCCACAGTACTATATAAAGAACTATAATAGTAATTTTCTTCCGTATCTCATCTGGTCACTGAGTGAACATGTGTTTGTATGTGCCCATGTGTGAGGGAAACAAGACAAACAAAACAAATGCATGAACTGAACAATTAACAATAATCTGCAATATAAGATATTTCAGTTAACTATTCTGCATTGCATTTGCAAAAGACAAAACTGGCCAAAAGTCTGTCTTTTGTGCACAATGAGGCTGTAAAATGATGCCACCATAGCTGAAAACTGGCTCCACTGGAGCACTGCAAGCAGGCACTGCCAAAACCCTGGTGGCCACATTAAACAGTGAAGGAAGAGTCTGCATGTTCATTGTCCAGAACAAGAGGGTGTTCTGTCCATCAGCAATATCCAGGTAGTGACTTAGCTGTAGCGTTGGACTGGTCTGCACATTCTTGTTCTGCCTCTTACAGTAAACAGCAAACAGTCCTCCATCTTCACAGCCCTTCATGTTGCTGTGTTCATTCATGCTCATCTGCTCACACAGACTCATGTTTGTGCTACTGTTCGACGTAATGTTTTTATGCTATTAGTGCTTAGTGTATTTTTAGTTGATGTTTTCTTAGTTCATATCTTAGATGTCATTACGGTTTTTCTTTTACATTTAATTGTAGAATGTAACTGGGACCCTGTGTACATAATTTCGTTAAACCACATGTACCACATGTGGTGCGAATAACAATAAAAAGTCTCTGACTGTAACTCCTGACTTTTGATCTTAATCACCAGGAGTCACAGGTTGCTCAGACTTTGCAGGATCTGCAGCATCTTCCAGGATCTGATCTGAGAAAACATCAAATTAACATTGGCAAAAGGACCCTTATTACAATTTTAGGCAATAAATGAATAAATAAATAAATAAATAAATAAATAAATAAATAAATAAATAAAATACAGGAAAAATGTACACTAAATAGTCTTTACCTTTAACTTTTTGTGTCACCTCTGTCTTCATGTCTCGACTGCCCAACACATGCTGTTCCACCTACAACAAAGAAAATGCTGGATCCAAAGCAGCTGCTTTAAGGTACACTGGATTTGAAAAGGGTGCAGTGACCCCTTCTTCTGCTCTAGTCATTCACACACTGATAAAGATAAATATGCCTTGAGCGTTTTTTTTTTTTTTTTGGTTATTTGTTTGTTCTTCCGATTTTTTAAAATCTTGTTAATTTGATTGGTTGTGCTGCAGCTCATGCACACATACGTACAGAATATGGAAAAACAGAGGGACCAGAGCCGTATAAAGAGAGAGTTGCGACACACCCATAGACTTCTAAACAAAGAATGGAATGCAGAAGTTGCGTGGGCCATGGAACTGCAAATGGTTCCAAACATCAGTGGTTCCAGCACAGAACGTAGTTCGTTCTCAGTGTTTCAGAAGTGTTTTCACCATTTTTGTGTCATGTCGCGCCAGTAGCCGCTCGAACTGACTGACAGCAATGAACTGTTTGGAATGGTTGAGAGCTGCATGAACCACGTGACCGCGTATCGGCTAGTTCAAAGAGTGTCGCAACTCTCTCTATTGCCCCTTTTCCACTGTTACAGATCATATCAGCTCTGGTAAACTCAGATTAGCTTGTGTGTGGTTGTGTTTCCATTTACACTTCTGGACCAGTTCTGTAGGCGGGCTCCAAAATCCAACTCGTCTTACCACCTGGTGGCAGTAGTACTCCCTTAAGTTATTTATCAGCCACCACTAAACATTAGAGAAGAAGAACACCCTAAAGGCTTTGCCACAGGATGTTGTGGAAGAGATGTCATGCTCTAATGGAGTACCTCTTGAGCTGTAACTTTTAAACCTAATTCATAATCCTACCTTAGTGCCTTCCCTGCCTGCTTTCAACCCATGTATTTTCAATTTTAGTATAGATTTTTCCAATAAAGATGTGTTTAAAAAATCTTCACTTTAATTATTTAGATATGCACAAGGTTCATGTTAAAATTGAAAATCATCACACTGTGATCTTTGAAACTGCTTTTACAATAACCTATAGACTTGAAAACAATTTGGTAAAAAAATTTGTCCTTAAATTTTAAAAGTTTGTGTTTCATTAAATTAAAAAAACATAAAAGTATTACTTATCAAATAGTCAGTTGGTCTGTGAACGCCTTGGGGTCCTCCTAGATAAGCTGAAGAGGTGGTTGATGTCTGTGTCGGTAAAGCTGCTGCCCCCACGACCTGGAAGCAGAAGATCATGAATGGATGGATGATGGCCCAAGTAAAGCTGCTGCCCCCGCGACCCAAAAGCAAAAGATAATGGATGGATAATGGATGGAGGGATGGCGAAGGAGGAGACCATCAAACACAGAATGAGTGGTTAGTTCAGTTGAACACCTGTCTGTTTGCTTCAGATCAGCTGTTAAAATCTCTGCAGGTTCAAATAAAAGGTTCACCAGGGCTTTCAGCTGAATCTCTCAGTGGCCACAGTTGGACGGCTGATAACTGAAAACTGTCCTTTCTGAATTTTGACTGTTTTTGTCTGACTTCATCGTAGAACCAAAAAATTTATAACGTTATAACAGATGAGCAGATTCTGGTAATCTTATCTTAGGATTCATTAACGATCAAATGCAATAAAAAAATGTGGTTATAATATGTCCTTAAATGTTAAATGTTTGTGTTTTATTAAATTTAAAAACATAAAAGTACTACACATTATTTACTATACATTTATCTATTGAAATATAGATACTTTTTTATTGCTAACCATCTTTAAATTACAACTGGTCAAAATTTAAATGTTTTGATAGAAGTATAATGAAAAAAGTACAGCGATGAACTATTAAGCAATTATTTGTCTGACTTTAACCTGGAAACAATTTTTTTAAAATAATTTTATAACAGGTAAGCAGATTCTAATGTACAGGTAGTCCTTGGTTTACGGCATTTCACGTTTACGGCACTGCCCCCCAGTGACATCATCGCGCCATACGTTGCCTTTTTTATGCATTTTATTTTTTTTGTTGTTTTTTTTTTTTTTTTAGGGTATTTTGTTAGCTAACTGCTTGGAAACACATTAAAAAACATTAAAACGGCTGTTCGAAGTTGTTTTACATTGAAAAAACATGTTTAAAAAGACGTGACCGATTGCCGTTTTAGTTTCGGTTTTGTTTTTGGCCGCCATGTGCGTGCAGTTCCGGTTTACGTCTAAATCGGTTTACTGCCGGGCCGTTAGAACGGATCTCCGCTGTAAACCGGGGACTACCTGTACTAATAATTACTAATTATTGTCAAATTTCAAACAATATTATCGTTTATCGCAATAATTTCTGAGACAATCGCTCAGCAAAATGTGTTATCGTGACAGGCCTAGTAAGTACAGAATTATACAATAATTCGCTGGATAAGCAAATGTAATAAACAAGCGCAGCATACTCATAGATTGTTACAAAATTGTTTAGCTGCTGTTTAACGTATCAATGACACGTGTCTAATGATATGTTAGCTATCATTGGGCATTTTTAAGTGGGTATACTGAAATTCTTAAGCTTTTCTAGTGGGTATACTCCATATACAGCGTATTGCATAGACTGCACCACTGAGTCAAACAGATTTTGAACTCACATTCAGTGTGGTGGTAGCTGAGAGTCAGTCACAACACATATTCTGAGTGTGAGATTTCATAACTTATTTTCAAAGTCTGAGGAAAAGTGCTGTTGTCACTTCTCAACATGATATCTTGGTTTTAAATGCTTCTATGAATGGCGGCTAGCGGTACACATTTTGTCAAGGACCATTAACGCTTTAATTTAAGAAAAAAAATTAGACATCCAGGTATGAAAATAGTGTACACATTTAATGTGTATGTTAATGAGATCTGTTTAATTTTGGATGAAGAAAAAATGTTCATATTTCAAAAATAAATGCTAAACTTTAGCTTTTATTTTGGTCATAACTCTCTTGCAGTGACTTTTGCATTCATGTGTTGTTCTGTATCCTAAAATCCGTTCGTAATGTTTCCTAAAGTCCTCTCAGATAGGATACGTTACCGTATATTTGACCGCTCTGCAAGCTGAGCCTCATCCCCGGCTGTCAGTACGTCGTTTAGCAGACCAAACACATTTCACAGTCACTTAATCTTTAACAAGCAGGAACTCCATGCCCATCATTCGAAGGCAAACAGTGGAGCGCATGGCTGAGCACCGTAGGTTTTACAATTACCCTGCTTGACACTCCTGTCCCTTTAAGGTCTGCACACCGGAGGAAATTAAACCCTAGACTGAGTCTGGAGGGGCCTTGTGTTGCTTTGACTCAATGAGTTTTTCTTAAATGTCCAGCGTCCTTAAAAATCAAACAAGAGACAGATACGCAGTTTGATTTTATCGAGCTCTAATAAAGCAAATCAAACAAGTTAAATGTAATAATGTAACTGTATTAGTTGGGAGGTGAATGTGTTTAAATTTGTGTACCGCCACCAAAACACCAAATACTCCATGATCTCATTGCTTGAGTTGTAAAATCGTATACAGCTTGAAAAAAATAATTAGCTTTTTATTTTATTTATTGTATTTTTTTAAGGAAGCCAAACAGACGAGAGCTGCTCTCAGCCTTTTCGACTTGATTTAAAGTTAAAACATTTCTTAAATCACTGCTTCTCTCTGTAAGGTTTTGCTTTAGCTTCTGCCTTTTTAGGACATTTCTCTACTTTTAAATGCACCATTTGATCAAGGTTTCTTTGCTTGAATTTGTCTAAACCAGTGACTAGATGGGAAGGATGCACCGATTGGTCGGCAGGAGATCAGCTGATTTATTTATTTATTTTAGCTCCATCGGCTCTCAAAAATGTGAAATTGTTACAAATAAACTCTACATTCACAAATGTATGAAAGCATTTAATTCACGTTAGCACTAACATGTCTTTACGGCGAAGAAAACTTAAAATGAGCAATTTATAATACGAGTTAGTTGCTTAATAATCTGAAGAAACAAAAGACTGAAAATATTTATTTTGCTAACGCATGTCTGCTGCTCAGAAACTTACAAGAAAAGTTTTGCTTTTATTTGATCGCAACAAATCAAGTTTAGCTTCTGAAACTTATCATTTGAAAGATGGAGTCACATAACGATGGTATCACTTTACAATAAGGCTCCCCTTTGTAGAGACTAATAGTTTATAGATACCTGATTAATTCCTCTATAAACACTTTATAAATCATTAATAACTGCCTATTATGCGTTAAGGGTGAGAAAGATGCAAAACTATAAATAAACTATAAGTATCTACAACCAGCCCTGTCGCAATAAACACTAAATCAATTAATCGCATGATAAATGGAAATTATCAACCTCATTTTCATTTATCGGCTTTATCGTTTCTTCTCTTCTCTCTTCACTAAAAGCAGCTAAGCTGAAAAGCTAAGCTACGACCTAAGCTAACAAGCAGATCTCGGGGGAAAAAAATCTCTGTCTTGTCAAAGCTCCAAAATTCATGGTTGAAACCTGTGCCTTCGTCTAAAAAGTTGTTTTTCTTTGCAAAAAAGAAGCTTAGAACTTGTTTACTGATCTTTTATGAAAAGCTTTGAGTGAAAATGCTATGCTAAAGAGCTCAAACTGCACCGAGCATCTGCCATTTTGAGAACCAAAGACAGCCCATGTCACGTCAAGGGGCCTCCTTCCCATTTTTCTTAAAGAGACACACTGCTCGCTCCCTCACTATCCATTCAGTTCAAACAGTCTTATACTGTCATCCGGTGGTCAAAAAAGGTACTACATGCAAAATAAATTAACCAACATTTCTTCTTAAATTTGACAATAATTACTAATTATTGTCAAATTTCAGACAATAGTATTGTTTATTTAATAATTTGAGATAACTAATGCCCAGCAAAATTTGTTATTGTAACAGGCCTAACATTGATCAGTATTCAGTACTGTGAATGAACCGCAGCTACAACTATACAAACCTTTAGCTCGTTATCTGTGAAACTGGTTGAGTTATAGCCTTTTTTGGGGGGGTTTGCTTAGTGGCAGCCATCTTGAGTTTGGCTGCACGATAGCTCAGTGGTTAGTACTGTTGCCTCACAGCAAGAAGATCCTAGGTTCAATCCTCGATTGGACCTGGAGTCTTTCTCTGTCGAATTTGCACGTTCTTCTCGTGCTTGCGTGGGTTTTCTCTGGGTACTCCGGTTTCCTCCCATAGTCCAAAAAAAACATGCATGTCTGCCTTCAGGTCCAGGCCTCCCTGCAAAAGAGATCTGTGAACTCAATAAGATTTGCCTGGTTAAATAAAGGTTAATAAAAAATTAGCTTGACACCAAAAGTCAATACGCTGCAGAGCTACATCCAATGATTAATGTCTGCATGATTCAAAGAAGGTCGGACACAGAAACAAAGACGAGGGCGAAAACATTATTGTCCATCTTATAATAATAATAATAATAAAAAACTTTTATACAGTTTTTACTGTCTGAATCTACTTCTAAATATGTAGAGCTTTCCCAGAAATCAACCACTTGAAACGAGTTTTAGATACAGGTAGTCTTCGGGTTACGACGGTCTCGGGTTACGACATTTCGAGGTTACGACGCATCTCCCTTATTCACGTTACGCAGTGGCGGAGGAATACAGTACTGTACAGTACTGTACGAAGGAGGACGGTGGCGTCACTAGCATCCCAGTAGAACATTAGCCCTTCATTATTGCTCCCAAACGCAAGGAGGACTCTTCTGATGGCAGTGCATCGAGGAAAAGGAAGGCCATCACCATGGACTTACGGCGAAAATCGGTTTACGCGCTTGGTAAAACAGGTACGTCACATGTATTTACGTACGTTCCGACTTACAACAAATTTGGTTTACGCCGCCGCGTGAGAACGGATCTACATCGTAAGTCGAGGACTACCTGTATTTGAAAATGTGTATAAAACTATCTCCTCATTATTCACTTTCCACAACTGTTAGATTAAAAAAAAAACCTAAAAAAAAAACTATTTCACTTTAAACTGCAGATACTTAACGGATAATCACACTTGGAAAGATGAAACAGATGGATCCTTGAACTGAGTAAAGATTAAATTAAATATAAAGCAAACTGAAAATATAAAGAAAATCAGAACATTTAATCCCCCTACAGGAATCAACATCTGGAAATTCAAATTCAGGGTATGTTTTCCAAAAGTCGTAGAGGTCAGTAAAATCAACGCTGCCCTATCCTGACATCTTAAACACACAAACCCTCAAACACACATTCAGCCACACACACGCTCACACACTCCTGCAGCAGGATGACTTATCTTCCATGGTGGATGTTAATTGGCCTCTCAGAGCTGGAGATACACAACGCTAATTAAAACTCTGGATCCACAGGCTGTTTGTGCTGCAGTATCCCAACTTTCTTCTCAACACCAAGTCATTATTTCCTACGTTTGAAGCCGTCAATCTGTAACCAACACTTATGAGGCACTTTTGAAGCAATCTTAAATTTAATAAAGAGCCTTTTGACGTGTGAAGTCTGAACGCCAAAAGATTCATTAAAGAGAAGCGGGAGAAGAGACTTGTTGTTTTTAAAAGGAAGGAGGCCTCTCCATCTAGCATAAAAAGAATATCATGCTGTGTTATTACCACGAAGAGCCTCTTGAGTTTTGGACTGAATGTAGTTGTAGCCTTGGTAACGCTTTGGTGGGGGGTGGGATGAACATAAAAGAAAAATGCAGCTTTCAGAGAATATTTATCTGTTTGCAAATGCAAGTTTGTCTCCCATAACTGTGCTTTTATGCAGAAAGTGATGCTGAGCACTTGCTGAGTGATGATTTGGTGTCCACCCCCCACCCCCTCTCCTGTAGACATCACTTCAAATCCCTGCCAACTGTGGCTCCAGGGTAAATCACACTTGTAGATAAAGCCCCAACAGCTAAAGACTCTCTCACAGCACTGGCAGATGTGCACAGCTTCTCTGGGTGTATATCAACACAACAGTTCAGCTAATATGAGCTTAGCTGATGCCAACACTGATACTGTTGTGCCGGAGCTGCCAATCAGCCCCTGCTTAATCACGCCGGGCAAGAAGAGATTTATTCAGATTGGAGCCATTCATGCTCTGCAGTAAAGCAAACACTGTTAGTTTTCTGATTAAAGCAGGATTGGATTAATCAATAAACACAATTGGAGTTAGCCCTGTCGCGATAAACAATAAATCAATTAATCGCATGATAAAAGAAAATGATCAACCTCATTTTTATTTATCAGCTTTGTCGTTTCTTTGTGTCTCTCTCTTTCTACTGAAGACACTGAATAACTAAAAGGTTCAACTCCGGTACTCTTCACTGACCCCTCCCTTTTGCTTTAAAATCCATTTTCATCGTTTAAAATCAATTTTAATCGTCCAAAGTCACGTTTTTGGATCGTTAAAAGCAGCTAAGCTGAGAAGTTAAGCAAACAGGTTGACCTCGGGGAAAAAAAGTCTCCGTCTTGTCAAAGCTCCAAAATTTACAGTTGAAACCTGTGCCTTCATGTAAAAAGTTGTTTTTCTCTGCAAAAAGAAGCTGAGAACTTTTTACTGACTTTTTGAAAGCTTTGTGTGAAAAACGTTATGCTAAAGATCTCAAACTACACCAAGCGCCTGCCATTTTGAGAACCAAAGAGAGACAGCCCATGTCACTTCAAAGGGCCTCTCTCTCATTTTTCTTAAAGAGACACGCTGCTCGCTCCCTCACTATCCATCCTTCGGTTCAAACAGTCTTATATTATATATATATACACTCAAAACAAATTTAAAAATGTCTTCTTAAATTTGACAATAATTACTAATTTTTGTCAAATTTCAAACAATATTATCATTTATCACAATAATTTCTGACATAATTAATCACCCAGCAAAATTTGTTAAAGTGGCAGGCCTAATTAAAGTATATAAAAAAAGAAATACTGTAATTTATTCTTGTGGATATTTGTTATTGCATGAATGAATAAAGTCCCCAAATCCCTTGAAGGAAACCATTTCAACCTCTGTCTTTGCTATTTTGGTCAAACTTAAACACTTTTGCACAATCTCGGAGAATTAAATGTGAAGAGCAAACTGTGGCTCAATTTCTTTAAAGCTGGGCACTGGTTTGGTGTTGGCTAAGATTACATAGCAGTTGTAGTGGTTTTGGTACAGTTTAAAAACAATACCATGCAGAATCTAGTGCAAGATGTCGTGCTCAGAGTATATGTTGTTAATGACTCTCAGCCACTACCACCCCTCGACTGAACTGACTGCAAAAGTCAAATAGTTGTAGACGTGCATTCATGATTATTTTTGCAGTTTTCATTCAAATTTGTTCAGTGGCTCCTGAGATATTCTGGTCACAGACAGACGTGAACAACTTGGTGTTAAAGCAGGAGACATTGTTAGTTGTTCTAAAAGCTGCCAGTAGACATTAGGGGGGCTGAGATGGGGTAGAGGTAGGACAGCCGACTTGGGACCAGAAAGTCCCAGGTTCAACTCCCAGCCATTCCCACATGTTGTGATGTCTTTGAGCAAGACACCTAATCCCTAATTGCTCCCTGGGTGCTTACATAGCTGCCTGCTATGTAAGCACCATCTACTGCCATCTACTGCTCAGGTGTGATGGGTTAAATGCAGAGAACTAATTTCGCCATATGGAAACATACAATGGTGACAATGTCAGACTTCCCTTAAGAAAATATCTGCTTCCACAGAGACTGAACCTTTGCAAAGAGGAGTTGACATGTTTCCCTCCCCTCACCTGTTCAGCTCTTTCTGACCTGCTCTGCTGTGTCTTGACTAACCCTTTGTTCCTACAGTCTCATCACTTACCCTTCAGCTAACTCATCAGTTTGCTGCAGCTTAGGGATGTCTGTTTCATAAGGAAGCCCCATGCATGCAGGCATTACTCGGCCATGCCATTAACAGCCTCTTTTAAGGAAGTGGGAGGTCATGATGTGGTGAACATGTCCGCATTAGGTGCTACGATGTACAGAAGCACAATATGTGTGGGTGAACACAGGGGGGGCACTGTAAATAGGAATTGGGGAGTGCCATTGATTTCAATTAATCACAATTCTCCATTGAAATCGACTGGGTGGGAGCTTCATTTTCCACATCCTTGCTCAGCACCATCTATTGAACAGAAGTGCAGCGCTGCCAGTCTCGACTCTCACTACCCGACAGTGATGAAGTCAAACGATTCCAGGAGAGTCGTAATGTCCCAGCGGTCAAAGTGCAAGGGCAGGGAGGGTTTTCGAATGGAGCGCGGCGTCCTTGTTCGTTTTAAACGGCACAAATAACAAGCGAAGCTGATCTTATAGTGCCTGCAAACTGCAATTTTTATAGAAAGTAGAGTGGTTATCCTGGTGTTGATAGCACGTGGAGACTGGACGTTAGTTTCAATCACCAAGCCCTTCATCGTCTGATTGGTTTTGCCTGCAGAGTCTACGATCACATGCATGCTAATGAACGCATGTGTCCATCACTGGGAGGAGATAAGCAGGGGGACAAAATAAATCTATGCTACAAAGAGCAACCAAGCAGCATAATGTCTGCACAGCCCTCCTCAGTGTAACCACACACACACAGACACACACTGTTAAATCACAGTTGGGTTACCACCGTTCTTAATTAAAATCAGGTATAGAATAAAAATGAACAGATTAATAGAATATGCACAAGGATTTAAGGATTTCTGTCAAGATCAAACTAAACTGACTACAATAACAGTCTTTCACCTGGATCAGAGACACAGCTCTGCTTCAAGTTATGTATTTTTTAAACAGAGAAATACAGAAAATCTGAATAACGTATATATTTTTGGAAATAACCACAGAAGCTTTGCCTCAGTTCATATTAAAATATAAACCAGTTTTGGTCTGTGAGAGTCGGAAATGTAAAACTCAAAACTGATTTAGTTAACTCTTTGGGGAAAAATTTGCTTTTTATCTAGACACCTTAAGATTCTTAGAAGATCCACATGTCATTGAAACACATCACCTGTTTAGGAGTCAGAGTTTAACCCACAATGCATCACTTCCTATTAACATATAAATTACCCAGTGGGACTAATTAAGGAGAGGAATAAAGCATGCATATTTTCCTGGGATGGATTAATTTATTGATGGATTTTATGCAAATATTTATTGTCACACTTGCTGCCAATATCTTCCAACTCTAATTAGATTATGATTTAAAAGCATGATTAAAAAAACAACAACCTCCAAACATGACATAGCACTCTAAACAACTAAACATTTTTATAGCTAAAGGATTTTTAAAAAATGATTAATTGCTGGTATACTCTATCTGAAGTAAACTTTTTTATTTTACATTCACCAATATTTATGGAAGAAAAATAAAAAATGTGCTTTAAATGCCAAAAAAGAAAAGAAAAAGAAAGAAAAGCCCTAATAATGTTTGATTAGGTTGAACAAAAGCAGCCTTAATAAATGTTTGTTTTGTGAGGGAGGTGCTTTCAGTCCACGCAGGACAGACACAAAGCAACGCACAGAGCGCACACAACACGAGCGGTGCCTACAGGCATGATGGGATATTAGATGCATGTTGTAACACATGTTGCAATGCAATATGCTCTGAACCCATTTGCTTCTTTGTACTCAAATGATCTCAGGCAGTTTTCCTGCTGATACTTCCCACAAGCAAAACAAACAAACAAAACAGAGTTAATCTTGTTTAAAGCAGCTAGTTCTGAGAGAAAATAAAATATTTCTAGACATATTTTTAGATGCACACTAAATGGTAAAAAGGGTCTTAAATTTGTCTAAAAACCTTCAGGAGGGTTTGCAAGTGTGGAGGATGTAAATCCTGCAGAGCTAGAGCTGTAGTTTGAGACCAGCATGGGAGCTTATCTGCACAGAAAACATCTGAGGCTGCAGGTCCAAACACCCGGGTCTTAAAAAATATACTGTATAGATATGATGATCATTTTTACAAGACTGCTCCAAAGCTGTGTCGCACACGGCAAGTCCTGGGCAGCACGGTGGCTCTCAGTTGGCAGAGCTGCCGACTCTCAGCGAGTAGGTTGCCGGATTGAATCCCAGTCAGGGACCTTTGTAGATGGAGTTTGCGTTCTCTGCGTTCATGCATGGGTTTTCTCCAGGTACTCCAGTTTCCTCCCACAGACCAAAAACATGCACGTTAGACTGATTGGTAACTCTAAATTGTCTCTAGGTGAGAGTGACAGAGTGAATGGTTGTCTCGTTTGTATGTGTCCCTGTGATGGACTGGAGACCTGTCCAAGATGTCCCCCATCTTTCACATAGTGACTGCTGGATATGGACACCAGTGACCCCAGCAACCTTAAAAGGAAGAAGCAAGTAAAGATAATGGATGTGATCTTATTCTAAAAATTTCAAAGGAAAGGTGGTGGGCAATATGCATTTATTCAAGGAATGTAGTGAAAGTAGCAAGGTAGATGTAAAATGATGGAAATGTGAAATTTATGGAAACTTCAATACTGTATTTGAATGTGAAAATACAAGTAAAATTTACCTGCAGTAGTTTTTTGAATCCACATTAAAGACGATACACATATTAAGTGTTTTTTTAAATTATGGTTCAAGGTTCTTTATTATCATTACCGTCACATGTAGTACATGAAGTGGAATGAAATTGTGTACACAGGGTCTCAGTTACACCCTAAAATTCCAGAAATATAAAGGATTAAAAACGGAAACGTATACAACGATCTAAGATATACACTAAGATGTACGCTAAAAGAATGTTAAAATGAACGCTGACGTATGCTAAATGTACGCTAAACGTATGCTAATGGAATGCTAAAGGAATGTTAAAGGAACACTAAATGAAAAGCTAAAAGATCTAAGAAGTATGTTAAACGCTAATAATGTATGGTATATTAAACTGCAGCCCGAACCTGAGTCTGTAGTGAGTAGAAGTGATGCAACCACACCTACCTCCACCCTCATTTGCCCCACTCTGGGCCCTTGAGCAAGGCCCTAAACCCCGACCAGCTGCTCCTCCGGGCACCCTAGATGGCAGCTCTCTGCTCCACACAGATGGCTGTGGTAGCTCGGTGGTCTGTGGTTGTGTCAGGAAGGACATCCGGTATAAAAACAATCCTCAAGTCTTTGTGCGAGTAGTTTTCTGTGGTGACCCCTGAAGAAGGAGCAGCCGAAAGCAGAAGAAAAACAACATTTATTTAAAATCAGGATCCAGTTTTTTGCTTTTTGGTAACATCTTGGCTGAGTGGCAGGAGAAAACCATAAAAAGTCTGGTTGTCATAGTGAAGCCTCCACACAGCCACATGCACACACTCATGGCTAATTTAGAGTGCCTGATTAAAATAACATACAGGCTGTGGTTGGAGGCCAGACTGCCCAGAAGAAACACACAAAAGTGGAAAAACCGACACACTGGGCCACAGCAGATTTAAACTAGAACTGTTGTTTTGACCCAAAACTGATTTGGTGATATTTATTTCCCAATTAAAATATGAAACTCATGGCTGTACAAAATGTTAACAGGCAGGCCAACTAGAAAACATTTATGTTTGATCTATTAACAGGAAGGATGTGTGAATGAGTGACAACAATTCTCACGTTTATGAAGTAAACACCCTAAAACATTGAAATTTCAGCAGCTGTCTTCTTTTGTTGATGATTATATTTTGTCTTTATCAGTTATTTTTTTCAAAAATTTCACCCCCCCCCCCCCCACACACACACACATGACTAATCTGAATACCTGAATATTCTGATTTTAATCATACAATTTCAATCTAGTCTGAAAGAACGGTCTTCCTCAATCCAAGGAATTAGATTATGGAATAATCTGGAGAGTGATGTTAAAAATGCCAGATCATTGTCTATGTTTAAGAGAATGATCAAAGTTGGTTTGTTAAAAAATAAAAATAAATAAATAAATAAATAGCTTAATGTGTGTATTTGTATGAATTGTTGCTCAAGAAGGAGTTGTTTATTTAGTTTTTATTTGTTATTATTGTTTGAATTTTTTTGTAAAATAAAGGGACAGATATAATTTTTTTCTTCTTTCTGCTGCCTTTCATTTTATTTGTAATTGTATTTCTTATTGTATATTGAATTGTTTTGTTTTGTTTAAAAAATAATAAAATGTTTGTGTCAAAGTAAAACATTCTTGTTATTTACCATGCAAATACTTAATTCATCAGGACTTTAAGTAATTTTATTTATTTGAATTGGAAATGCATTTAATGAATTAAGTAATTTAATATTTTTAGACAGTTGCTTATAGGCCCAGTGTTGAAAACAAATCGATCTCTTTTAAAACACCTCACACAATTAGCTAAACCACAGTCCCACTTAGCAGAACACACATATTTATAGCAAAAAATAAACACTTTTGAACAAATATATACACTAAATCTGATCCACTTTACTGTATCATTTACACAGTGATGAGCTAAATCTACAATGTTTTGCAAGATACATAAATAAAAACATACAAACATACAAATGTAAAAATATACATGTGGTTGCCCAAAAATGTTTAAAATGTTGATGTACCCTTACTTATGTTTACACAGTTTTTTAAAATGTTCTTTACATTCCACTACCTTAGAGTTGTGTGCCAAAGACATCATTTAATTCTGTAAATCTTTTGCTAAAGAGACAATGATGTAGGAAAAAAAAAAAGAAGCTAAATAAAGCAAACTTGACTTCTAAATATCAATAATGTCATTAATGGTTTTGTTGTAAAAACAAGTAGAACATGACTCTATAATGATGAAATAATAATAATAATAATAATAATAATAATAATAATAATAATAATAATAATAATAATAATACAAGCAATTATTTTATTATTATTATTTGGTCTATCCAAGACAATTGAATACATCTGTAATTAATTAAAAAAAAATCAACTGCTTTACAAATCCATTTGAAAAAAAGACCATTTGGCCACTTGGAGGTGCTCTGATATCACAGTTCTCCTCAAACCTGCATGTCTGCCTTCAGCTCACAGGTTCCCATCCAATTTTCTTTATTTTGTCTACAGAGGGGCCAGGGAGAGGCTGTAATAAGTCAAGGTTCAGATGTGAGAAAAAAAAATCACTTTTTAGTGTTTTGGTGAATGTGAATAAAAGCATGTAGAGCTTTAGATAATGTACACTGTTTGAGCTCACAGGTTGTTGTTGTCAAATGGCTGGTTTCCTTCCAATACCCATAACAACAAATAACTCCACTTATGTTAATTTACAGTTATAGTGCTGTAAATACGCATATCATAATGATCATTAGTTGGCTGAGGCAACCATCTTGAATGAGATCAACTCTAAAATGTATCAGTTTTAGATGTGCATTAATGAATATTTTATAAAACTCACATTTTATTCACGAGATATTTTAGTAACAGTCAGAAAGAAAATCTCTAACATACCCAGAGATCCCAGCAAAATAAATAAATAAATGAATAAAAATTCATCCACTGTTATCTTGATGATGCTGATGATATATCTTTCTAATAAAATGTAACAATTGTTATCATAGAATGTGCTTTTTAGTGAATTTAGTGTATCATATCATTAAAACACAGATGTTGCTCTCTGGTAACAAACATTTGAGTAAAATAATCTATTGTTGTGCTTAATTAATGTATCTGTACATAACATGGTTTGTATTTTATTTAACCATTTAAAGCCCCACTGACATGATGTTTGAACTTTGCATAAAATGGCACAACATATATATCTTATATAATTGAATTATGTTAGTTTTTGCAAACAAAATGATAAATATATTAAAATTTCATCCAAAGTCATTTTGAATTTGGCGCTCTGGTGTCGTCAC
>JARVGV010000412.1:999063-1010123 GCA_031762435.1 Hypsolebias longignatus | reverse complement strand
CCCCCCCCCCCCCCCCCCAGATAATGTGTACAATAACCACCATTTCTGATCTTCTTGGATATGTAAAACTCAATTATTGCAATTTTTATGGCTTCATACCTTTTAATTATGCAGGTCAAGGCTGTTTTATTCACTTTAAGCACATCTGAAGGTGAGCAGCTGTAGAAATAGGTGCAGGAAGTAATTTTATATTCATAGATCCTTGCATATTAAATTGAGTGAAGTTGTAGATTTACATATGAGGCATTTTAAAACATTCAGGTATAATTTTTGTGAAAAAGTTTTGAGTATATAATTTTGAATCAGTACCACAAACAAGGAGACTCATTAAATGTACCAAGAACTGCATCCAGCAGAAGTATTAACAAGAATACTTATACTTTAAATAACTTCAAGAAATACCTACTTAAAATAATAATATAGCAACATTTGTAATAGTTTATTTATTTTTGGACAAAAAATAGTTTTCTCTGTGTAAAACAATCAAAATGCACATTTAATGCTTCTCAAATGCTCTTTCTGCAGATTGTGAAACACAACTGTGAACTTGGAGCATGGAATAAATAACAGCTGCTGTTAGTCTGTGCTAACTTGTAATAAAAAAAGTATTTGGATCAGGTTTTAACAGTAGATACATCACCATATATGTTTTGAAATCAAACAAAGTCCCAAATGTTTTCTATTTGAATCACTCTGTTTTTGTATTCCTGTACTTTAGTGATGTCTGTTTTTTGGCATCACATCAATGTGAAATCTATGTACAAGTAGTCTGCTGTTTATGTCTGCATTTTGTCACCAGATGCCATTAAACACCACATTTTACCTTAAGTTTCACTAAACTCAACGTATCTGCTGTAGGAAAAAATATTTCATATTTCCCAGGATCCACTGAGAGCATGTGCCTTTGTGTCCAGATGTTTGTCGCTGTTCGGCCTGTTTTTGGACTTGGATGGTTGACAGGTTTGAGGGGTGTGTTTGGCCAACATGCAGGGGCTATTCTGTTATGTAATTAGTGTGCATTTAGTGTGTGAGCTGTTCTTGGATAAATTTAGAAGCCTACATCTGGAACTGGATGGTTGCCTCTGTATAAGGGCAAAAGTAGTGTTGCCAGGGAATCAGGAGACAAATCATTCATTCACTGATTTAACATAATTCTCAAATTGATGAGGCACAATTTTTTTTCTTTTAGTTCTTCTTACAGAATGTTCAGACGCATGACAATCTTTTCCCTGAAAGGAAATACAACTGCAGGCATATTGGCAATAGGAAATGAGCTCATAAAACCCATTTACTCTATATTAAAAATATCTTCATTTTCTCTTTAGTGTCCAGTTCTCTACTTGAGACATAACCAATTAAGACTGGCTCTGTTAGATTGTGGCCACCACTCAGAAAATGTGATGTCTTTAGAGGCCAGGTTGAAACAGAAAGCAGAGCAGAAGTACTTGTTACAACCTTGTCACATTTGTAGCTTCTCAGTTGTGACATATCAGAATCAGAATAAACTTTATTATCCCAGTGGGACTGGCTGGCGCCTTGCACGGCAGACTACCGCCACTGGTGTATGAATGTGTGTATGAATGGGTGGATGGCTGGTACTGTGAAGCGCCTTGGGACCCCTCATAGGGGGCTGGAAGGCGCTATATAAGCTCCATTTACCATTTACCATCATTGTACTAAAATACAGTGAGATTATGATTGTTCAATTGTCCGAAAGATGGACGGAGTGCACGTTGCTGCTGCTCCTAAGAGCACAGCCCTTAATTCTTTTATATAGGAAAAGGGGAAACGGCCATGAGGAGAGGATAGTGGCATTACAAAAAAGATCTCTTCACACCTTGTCCTTATCAGGATACGATTTAAGATATTAAAAATCTCTACCAGCAAATACATTTATAGACACATTACATACACATTTGACAACAAAACGGAGAGATTTGTCCATGAAGCACTTACAGATTGCACCATAGTCCTATTAAGATGTTGGTGTCAGTCAGTACAGTTCTGATAAGCATTCATAGAAGTTCTGTGGGGGGGTGGGGATGTTGGGTTGTGATAAACAGAGCTTTCTTAGTTTACACATATCCCAGGAGAAATTTGATGTCGCCCTGCTTCGAGGCCAGATGGTGGAGTTAGATTCAGATAAGCCACAGTTGTTGATTTTTTTTTCAGGTAGACTTATTTCTCATCAGCCTTGAGTTCTGCTGGTATTTTTAATCCAAAATGGCCAGATTTGTGGGAATTCCACTGGTCTGGGCTTAGTTGCTCCCTCCAAGGTTGTCCCCAACATGCTGGCGAGTCCTAAAGCCGCAAGTGGCCTGCAATTCTCACAAATCTTAACCTTCTAAGACTCGAACTCTGCAGAAACCCTGCTATCATGATTCTAATATATTTGACGTCTTCCTGAGACAATACGGAAAGGCACATCAGATCCATGACGTATCCTGCCGTGTGTGCCTCAGCGGGGCATGAGAGTTCTCCTGGACCCTATCCATGACAGTAGTTTACATTTCGGAAGATGTGCAAATAGGATCGCTGATACACAAGACAAAGAGCAAAAAAGCAGGAGGAGGATGGGAGAGGGATGAAAGGCATCCGTCTTTTACGAGAGCGAGTGAGGAAAAAAAAAGGGTATGATTTGTTGTAAAATTTTTGCTACAGTTTTTTTTTTTTTTTTACTCTACAGATGATTGGCCCTAATAATTTAAGTAGCTTATTATTTGTAACAATAGGAATGTATCTGTCTGCACTGGAAGTTGTGATATTTCCATATTATCCTAGCTGATTTCCATAATTGTTTACTAATTTGAAAATAAATTAATTCTCTTGAATGCAGACATTTTAAAGCTTTATTGTATTTATAAAGACTTGCAACTTAACCAAGGTGTACCCCACCACTCACACAGTGATAGCTGGACATGGGAACCAGTGAAACCCGCAACCCAAAAAGGAAGAAGCGGGTAAATCTAATAGATGGATGGATTTATAAAGGGTTTTTATTGTAAAAAAAAAAAAAAGGCATTAGAAGCACATGTTTTTATGCTGCATATTTCATGAAATCTACAGCTAAGAAGATTCAGTATGCCATTGGTGTAGCATGATGTTTTTCAAACTGCTACTTGTGAAGTTTTTGTTTGTGTTAATGCCCTACCATACCATACCATACCATACCGTACCGTACCGTACCGTACCGTACCGTACCGTACCGTACCGTACCGTACCGTACCATACCATACCATACCATACCATACCATACCATACCACTTTATTTATAAAGCATATTATAATATGCTCTGTATAAACTACAGAGCATATTATGTATGCTCTGTAGTGACTACAGTGTTTTACTGTTGGGGAAACCTGCTTATCTTTATCCCACATTATTCAGCTCACTGCACTTTCTTTGAGGCTTTTCCAAACAAATGCTGACCAAACAACAAAAACTGTCCAATTAGTGTACAATCCCTGAGCTCAGCTCATCAAGTTGAGACCAGAGCACACAATGGTTTTGAAGACACCTAACTATCTGCTGTACTCGTAATTCAAAAGTCTTAGTTATGAGACCAAAAATATTATTTGCAACAATATTAGTGACATTACCACCTACAAATCAATACTAACTTAAATATTTGGAAAATGGGCTATGAGACTAAACATCAAAGTTTATGCTCAACAATCCAGGTAAAAAAAATCCAACAATGTTCAGTCAGGTAATTTGGACAGTTTCTTTTTGTTGTTGTTGAGATGTTTCATCCTTCATCCAAAGGAATTCATCAGTCTGAGGAACCACAACAAACTTTGTCCCAAACTTAGTCCCAACAAACTGTCCAGATGACCTGACTTAACTTTGTTAGATTTTTTTAAAAAACTTGGATTATTGAGCATGAATATTGATGTTTTGAACCACTTTGGCTATGGCTGCCTCAGAGGAGTTGATAGGGGAGAGGGTGGGTTCCAGAAACCATCTTATCACCAGCAAACTGGTTAGTCCAATATGTGAGTGTACTGCTTTTGGGACTAAGTTTGTTGTGGCTCCTCAGACTGATGAAGTCCTTTAGATGAAGGGCAAAACATCTCAACAAAAAATAAACTGTTCAGATGACTTCACTGAACTTTGTTGGCTATGAGACTAACTTCAATTTTACGAGCCAGCTGTGCTGCTTATCATATTTTACTCAATGAAGTCTGAAGAAGTTGATTAAAGATGGTAGAAGCAAATGTTCACACAACACAAACACACTCCTTCCTGCACAATGTGTGAAACAGATTTGACATCTAACTTGGATACATTTTTTGTCTAGTGCCATGCCCAATGTGACTGATGCTAACAATGTATGAAGAATGCTCAGAGCGAGACTGTGTAAATTACAACAATATTGGCTTTGAACTTTGTTTCAGAGTGAAAAATGAAAGAAATTCATCAGCTGCTCTGTCACTTTGTGACCTAATCTTTATAGGTAAGCTTAGAACACATTAGGCAGATTGATTTTGTCATAAGCTGATATTGTTGTGGCTTATTTTGGCTGATTTCAAAATCTGAAGTAATACTTCATAGCATGGCATAATGATGATAATAGGAAATGAATTTGTTTTTGTGGGGCATTCATTGTTTAACCCCCTGATTTTGACTAAATTTTCATGGATGGATGGATGGATGAATGAATGGATGGATGGATGGATGGATGGATGGATGGATGGATGGATGGATGGGTGGGTGGTTGGTTGTTTGGTTGTTTGGTGCATTAGTACCAATCATCAAAGCTAACGTACTAATATAGATTGTCATAATGAAATGATGAGCCTTTACTATGCAGACAGTTGCTGTGTGCAATCTGATTGACTCTGTGCATGCATGAAGGCACACCGTCACTTTTAATCAGCTGGTCAAAATTTTTAAACAGCATCTTGTTCAAATAATAGTCCAGTTTATTCATACAAGCAATTAATTCCAAGAGGATACAAAGCCTTTCTGTGAGCCATACCTTTTCATGTTCAGTTCAAAATGCCTCTGTGGTTTGTGGCTCATTAACTGTCAGCACAAAAGCAACCCGGCGACAACAAATGAGCTGCTGAGAGGTCTAGATGCACAGATTCCAATTTTTATAACCTCAGCTGATGCCATCAGTGATGTTTTTGAAAAACAACATTAAGGCAGATCACCTGCACATTAGTTATTATCTTATTTATATCAGTAACAATGAAATCATGACCCAGAGCAATACATACCAATTGCTTTAGCATTTTAAAATGTGCAATACACATCTTACTTTATCTAGTTTTATCTTCTAGCTTCCTAAAAGTGCTTGGGAATACCATTTGATAGTGAGATTTGCACAACACAGACAACATGGTCACTCCCAACAATAATATTAGAGGTCACTGGCTATTTAGAAGCAGCCAGACAACAATACAGATAAGAGATAACTTGTATAAATAAAACGTTCATTTTCAACATATTAAGTAAACATTTCTGATTCCTGCCCATTGTACTAACCAGCAGTCAGTTACAGATTCAAACAAATATAAATCTTTCATTATGTTTTGTAGCATAAAAAAGAAAAAAACTGATTAGACAGTTGTGACCAAAAGAACAAGATTGCAGATACAATTGGCCAAAATTAGTTTTCTCTGCAGGGTGTTTGAGCTCTCCCTTAGATATAGGGTGAAAAGCTCAGCCGTCCAGGAGGGACTCAGAGTAGAGCCGCTGCTTCCCCACGTCGAGAGGAGCCAGCTGAGGTGGCTTGGGCATCTGGTTGGGATGCTTTCTGGATGCCTCTCTGGTGAGGTGTTCCAGACACGTCCCACCAGGAGGAGATCTAGAGGAAGACCCGGGACATGCTGGAGGGACTGTTTCTCAGTTGGCCTGGGAAGACCTTGGGATTCCCCTGGAGGAGCTGGCCCAAGTGGCTGGGGAGAGGGAAGTCTGGGCCTCCCTATTAGTTTGCTACTGGATAAGCGGACGAGAATGGATGTATGTATATATGTATGTATGCATGTATGTATGTATGTATGCATGCATGCATGTATGCATGCATGCATGCATGTATGCATGTATGTACTGTACGCATGTATGTATGTATGTACTGTACGCATGTATGTATGGAAGGATGGATGGATGATTAGACAGTTTGGGTGTGAAGAATGAGAAAGGTTTGTCTACTCTGAGCTGTTTGAAAAGCTGCCTCAGCTAAGAGTCAGCTTTTTGTTGAGTGTGTGTGTTGGACCACTGCTCTGTCCAGGGTGTTCCGGCCTCTCATTCCTTGACTGCTGGAAAAAAACACCAGCCCCCTGTGACACTGAGCAGAACCAAACAGACTGCATTTATAAAATGTTTTTCTGGTCTTGGGTGGCACGGTGGCACAGTTGTTTGAGCTTTCGGTCAGCAGCTGATAACCACTCAGTGGGCGTTTACACTATACATCATATTCATACATTTAATGCACAGAAATGCCGCCCCCCAACACACACACACACACACACACACACACACACACACACACACACACACACACACACACACACAAATATCTACGTAATGGACATTTATTAAGTGAACCAAATAATGCTTCTCTTCTTAAGTTGTAGCTAAAAGAGAGTTACAAAATAAATGTGGGGAATAATGGAACTGGGCAACAAAATGCAAGGACGACCAGCAGACTGAGTAATCCATTATTAAATCATTTCAATGCTTCATCTGCTGGATTTTCATACAAACAACTGAGCTGACTGAAGTAATCCAATGACAATGTAATAATCTAACTATCAAAATTAAATGTAATTTATTTATTTAGCTGCACTGCTGGGTGTTGCATAGCAGCTATTTTAGCTCCACAACCATTGCAATTTATTACAGCAAACACAATCAGTTTGTAAATAATACATTATTTTCTCCCACAAATATACAAAGCAGAACTGCATAATTATCACACAAACCTTTGAGAGTTTATTTTAAATAAAGAATAGATGGATGGTGAGCTGTTGAGCCTTGTTTTTAGCTCCTGATCTTAGGGCCTTGTCACCTTGACACCACCTCAAACCAGAGTTAATCCTGTCTGACATGAAAAAAAAAAAAAGATTAAAAACCTGCACCCCAAGCTCCAAACAAACCTCACTTAAGCTCCTGTTAAAACCCTGACATGACAGTGAAAAGACTATCCAGTGAGAAACACACTCTTTATTTTTGTCACAGAATGTTTATCCAGCCAGCTGACAAGTACAGTTTGTTTTGTTTAACTGAAAATCTTAAGATCTTTTTCAAGCTTTTATTATTTTTTCATTTGCTACAAAAACAGTTGACAAATGAGCAAATTTAACACAAAGTACACTCAGCCTTTTCATTTCTAAGGTTACGGCTGCTGACCGAGTAATAATCAAAGACCTCAAAACAACAGCACAACTCTTAAAATCCAACCAAGTTTGTTGTTGAGTTCTACCTGGATTAAGACAGAGTCTACCTAAAGTGGTCTTTGGATGGATAAGAATAAATGTAATTATCTAAAGGCTCAGGAATACTCCAATGCTCTATAATCTTATTACACTATCATTTAGACTAGTTAAAAGGAAAAAAAAAAATCTTCATTGCATGTTTACTTAGTAGACTTTCTCAGGAAGACAAACAGATTCACAGCTCTTCACTTTTTACACATTTTGTTATGTTACATCCTTATTCCAATTTGTATTAAATTAATATCTTTCCTCAAAATGCTACGCACAATACCCCATTATGACAATATGAAAAAAAGATTATTTGTGAATTTTGCAAATTTATTAAATATTGAAAACTAAGTAATCATATTTAAGTAAGTATCCACAGGCATTGCCACGAAGCTCAAATTGAGCTGCATCCTTTTTCCACTGATCATCCTTGAGATGTTTCTACAACTTAAATGGAGTCCACCTGTGGTAAATTCATTTGACTGGACTTGATTTGGAAAGGCACACACCTGCCTACATAAGGTCCCACAGCTGACAGTGCACGTCAGAGCACAAGCACCAAGCATGAAGTCAAATAAATTGTCTGTAGACCTCAGAGACAGGAGTGTGTTGAGGCACAAATCTTGGGAAGGATACAGGAAAAAAAAAACAGCTGCTTTGAAGGTCCCAGTGAGCACAGTAGCCTCAATATTTGATAATAGGAAAACATTTGGAACCACCAGGACTCTTCCTAGAACTGTCTGTCTGAACTGAACCATCAGGGGAGAAGTAACATAACCATTCTCTCTTTTGCTTTTGACGAAGACGGTGACTCTTAACCTCCCTCCCTCCTGCTTTTTTTTTTGCTCATTTGTCCTGTCACCCTCAGAGCCTCACTTACACATTTTCTGAATTAAAAAAATATTATGGATTTGGTCAGCTGGTCCCTCCACGCAACTGATAAAAAAATTCCACCAGACAACAGGGTGCTGGAGAGCCCTCATGCCCTGAACGGACCCTCACAACTGGGTATATCATAGATTCCTGTAGTGTGTGGAAGATGGTGTGCCTATCTGTGCTGTCCATGGAAGACATAGAAAATGTGTACATTACTGGATTTATGATAACTCGGTTTCTGTTTTTTGGAATCGGCTTGGATATCAACAAATTAGGAAGATGTCGGCAGCTATTTCAGCCATGATAAAGCTGCCATCCTTATGTGAAGAATTAATCTGTGCCTCGAGCGCTCAGACTCATATGCTTAACAAGCTCAACTACAAGCTGGACATGTTTCTGAGAATTGCAGGCCACTTGCTGCTCCTGGAACTCACCAGCATGAAGGATTCAATCTTGGAGAAGGCTAAATCGAGCACAGACTGGGCAGAATGTCCACTAATTCTGGCTGCTTGGATTCGCCACTGAGTGTACCAGCAGAACTTGAAGGCAACACAGTCCGGCGGCTCAAACAATTGTTTATCTGAACTTGGCCTTCCTGCTGGCCTCGGACAGGTCAACTTATCTCAAATTACTCCTGGAGGATACGTAAACTAGAAGCTCTGCCTGACCCCATTCCCCCCTCCCGAGGACATCTGCGGCCTTATCAGAGCCATGATGCTGATAGCCACTGTTCCACCTTGTCAGAACTTTTGAATTTTCTGGAGTGTTTATGGATAACTCACCGGCTTTGTCGACCTCTATACATAAATGTATTATGATGTCATATGTTGTAAGACGGTTTTTTGCATCTTTTATACTGCTTTCCGGCCAAGAAATTGTGAGACATGATTTTTTTTGTGGCTTCCTCCATCCTCATGTTCTCTTTTTCTCATCTGCCTGTATGTTGTATGTAACAGGTCTCTCTTGTAAATGTCTTTGAGTCTCAATGGGAACTAACCTGTATAAATAAAGGTCTAATGATAATAATATTAATAACAATAAGGGTCTTAGTCAGGGAGGTGACCAAGAACCTGATGGTCACTCTGTCAGAGCTCCAGTGTTCCTCTGTGGAGAGGGGAGAACCTTCCTGAAGGACAACCATCTCTGTAGCACTCCACCAGTCAGCCGCTACGGTAAAGTGGCCAGACAAAAAAACACTCCTTAATAGTAGCCTATATGGAGTTTGTCAAAAGGCACCTGAAGGACTCTCAGACAATAAAAAACAAAATTATCTGATCTGATGAGACAAAGATTTAATTCTTTAGTGTGAATGCCAGATGTCATGTTTGGAGGAAACCAGGCCCCGCTCATCACCAGGACAGTACCATCCCTACAGTGAAGCATGGTGGCAATGTCACAAACAGGTCTCTTTTAAAAATAAGTCCTTGTGACTCAGCAAGATGACCTGTATAAATAAAGGTTAAATACAAAAATAAAATAATACAATTTGGAATAAGGCTGTAACACAACAAAATGTGGAAAAAGTGAAGTGCTAAAAAATACTTTCCGGACGCACTGAGTCGTCTTCTATTGTTTATTGATAGTTGGCAATCCATCTTAATAGCACCTTCAAAGTCCATAACTGATTGCAGTGTGGGCCGCAGATCAAAGAGATTTCTATTATTAATAAGTCATTTTCAGAAATAGTCCACCGGTAGGAGTGCTCCACCTGTAATTGGATTCCTCCAGCAGCAAAATTCTTCCACTAAACAAGTAAAACATGAGTGCACAAATTACTACAGGAGAGGATGTTTGGTTCTGCATCAGTGTTCAAACACCACTCAAAAAAACACGATTAAATTCAACAAACTGTTTGAGAAATAAATGCATTAAAATATTTTAATAAAGTATTTTTTATAAGAAAAAAAAAAATCAAATTTTGACCCTCATTTAGGCCTGGAGATTTTGTGGTTTGTAATTCATAAATCAAAATCCTCCCTTCAGTTAAAATATTTAAGGCTAAAATTAAAATTAACCTAATTTATGAGAAGGTTTGTGGGCTCAATCATCCAGGTAGATAACAACAAAAAAGGTTAAATCATTTAATCTGGATGAGTTTATTTAAGGAAAAAAATGAATGGAAAAATGAGGGACTCAACACTGACAAAGTCTCTTTGACTCCTCAAGGAGTTTTTTTTTTTTGACAAGTTTAGAAAACATTAAAATATCATTTGTTGTACCGCATAAAATATTTGGGGGACATTAAACTTTTGAATGAACAACACTGGAATCATTTAATATTTAAAAATCCATCTTTTTGTTTTGAGTTTATTTTGCTCTGATAGTATTTACAGCAGACACAACAAACCCAAATGTTCATTTATCTCCACAGGCTATCTTTAACAACTATAAACAGTTTTCTTTAGCTTATAGAATGATATTTTCTACTACAAGGATTCAAAGTTCTTTATTTGTCGTTCACACCATATGTGGTACATGTGATGGAACAAAACTGTGTACACATGGTCTCAGTTACATCCAACAAAAATGTTAAAATGTAGGGAAAAAAAACAGTAATAACATATAAGATATGAACTAAGACCATTTTTAATAAAAATACACTAAGCACTAGTAGCATAAAAATATGCCAAACAGCAGCACGAACAGATGAGCACGAATGAACACAGAAACATGGTGATTTTTTCACAGTGATTATTCTGGTTAGATGTTCATGAGTCTAACAGCTTCAGGGTAGAAGCTGTTCCTCAGTC
>JARVGV010000412.1:886962-897096 GCA_031762435.1 Hypsolebias longignatus | reverse complement strand
TTTATTCACATGAGAGTAAAATCAAAACAAATGGATAGTTCTAGTCTGACAATGTTGCAGTGTTCAAATATTATGTAGATTAAATAGAATGTGTGTGTGTCATGCATATACTGTACAGTATTTACAGTATGTATACAGTACTGTATATACATACAGTGTGTTATACTGTATATACTGTACATTATATACATACACAGTGTGTTATACTGTATATACTGTACTGTATATACTGTACAGTATTTACAGTATATACAGTACTGTATACATACTGTAAATAATGTACAGTATAACACACTGTGTATGTATATACTGTACAGTATTTACAGTATGTATACAGTACTGTATATACATACACAGTGTGTTATACTGTATATACTGTACAGTATATACATACACACAGTGTATGTTATACTGTACAGTATAACACACTGTGTATGTATATACTGTACAGTATATACAGTACTGTATATACTGTACAGTATATACAGGATTGTATATACTGTACAGTATAACATACACTGTGTGTATGTTTGTACTGTACAGTATATACAGCAAAATACACTGTGTATGTACATACTGCACAGTATAACACACTGTGTATGTATATACTGTACAGTATATACAGTATAACACTGTATATACTGTACAGTATATACTGTACAGTATATACAGTACTATACTGTATATATGGTACAGTACAGTATATACTGTATTGTACAGTATATACAGTACTGTATACAGTATATACATACACAGTGTGTTATACTGTATATGCTGTACAGTATATACATAGTGCGCTATACTGTACAGTACTGTACATACATACACACAGTGTATGTTATACTGTATATGTATAACACACACATGTATTTGTATTATTTATTGATGTATTTGTTCAGTAAATGCTTTAACTGATATTTACTCATATTTTAGTACAATTTTAGCTTCATGTGTGTTTTTCTCTTTTTTTATTCACATCATTATTTTAAGTGTGATTTAATAACTCTGGTTTAATGACGGGTCATGTTTTGAGAGCTGCTGTAATGCCATTGTTGACTCGGTCTATCTTGAAAAAAAGGTGTGTAAACTGTTTCAATCATATCTAAACATCTAAATAAAGGTTTAAATAAAATAACATGCAGGCTCCCAAGAACAAACAGTCCAGGCTCAACATGGGACCAGAACCAGAACTTTGTTGTTGTGAATGTTATGATGTGGAGGTTAGCATGTAGCATAGCGTTGCTAAGCTAACTACTGTAGTAGAGATACTAAATCATGACAACAAACAAATAAACAAAAAAACAGTTCCAAGACACATAGTTATACTCTGACATTGTTATGACATTGTTTCACAAAATGAGTTCTATAGAATTTTTTTTCGCTGGCCAAAAGTTATTGGAGCACGATGTCTTCGAGGGTAGAAGACAGACTCAGTGATGTTGTGCGAGCTCCTCCAATGGAGGTCCTTCACATTTCCTTGTTTTTGTGATTACCGTAAGTGAAAACTGTGTGTTGCCCAAACGTGTACCTGGTTGTAACATCTTCAAACCCAGCACGAAACAACCAAAAAAAAAAAAAACTCAAGAAAATTAACTACCGGTAAACAGCACTGTATCTGTACCTGCTGCTACAGGCAGCATTTCAACATGGATGACACATGATGTTACGTCACATGGGAACTATGTACAGGCAGTCCCCGAGTTACGAACGAGATCCGTTTCTACACCCCGTTCGTAACCCGATTTTGCTGTAAGTCGGAGCGCTACCCACGTGGCGGCCGTAACTCCGGATTTTCGCTGTAAGTCAGAGCGCTACCCACGTGGTGGCCGTAAAACATCATTTTTAACACGTTTTTTAATGTAACACAACAACAGCGTACTTAGAACGCCGTTTTGCTGTGTTTCCAAGGAGTTAGCTAACACAATACCCTAAAAAACAAAAAAAACATAAAATGCTGCATAAAAAAGTCAACGTGAGGTGTGATGATGTCACTGGGGGCGGCTCCGTAAGTCCGAAACGCCGTAAGTCCGAAACGCCGTAAGTCGATGGCGTCCGAAACGCCGTAAGTCGATGGCGCCGTTAAGTCGGGGACCACCTGTATTGTGAAGAGTGAGAGGTCAGTCTGCATTATGCTAGCTTACAGAACACCTCTACTTTATATCTTGAATCCCACACTTCCTTGTTTCTTTGAATTGAGAAAGCTCCTTGAATGAGAAGCAAAATGTCTTCAGTTACAAATAAAGTCCAGTTGTTTTGTTTTTAACCTTTTTTTTTTTTTTTATTATTATTTTTACCATGTCCTGGATGACTGAGAATCTTCATCAGGTAGCAGTAGTTACGTGCTGAAAAACGTACAGATGCTGGTCATAAAATTAGAATATCATGAAAGGTTGATTTATTTCAGTAATTCCATTCAAAACTGAAACTTGTCTATTATATTTATTCATTACACACAGACTGATATATTTCAAATGTTTATTTCTTTTAATGGATGATTATAACTGACAACTAATGAAAACCCCAAATTCAGTACATCAGAAAATTAGAATATTACTTAAGACCAATAAAATAAAAACAAAAAGATTTTTAGAAATGTTGGCCAACTGAAAAGTAAGAGCATAAAAAGTATGAGCATGTACAGCACTCAGTACTTAGTTGGGACTCCTTTTGCCTCGATTACTGCAGCAATGCGGCGTGGCATGGAGTCAGTCAGTGTGTGGCACTGCTCAGGTGTCATGAGAGCCTAGGTTGCTCTGATAGTGACCTTCAGCTCTTCTGAATTGTTGGGTCTGGCGTATCCCATCTTCCTCTTCACAATACCTCATAGGTTTTCTATGGGGTTAAGGTCAGGTGAGTTTGTTGGCCAATTAAGAACAGGGATACCATGGTCTTTAAACCAGGTACTGGTAGTTTTGGCAATGTGTGCAGGTGCCAAGTCCTGTTGGAAAATGAAATCTGCATCTCCATAAAGTTGGTCAGCAGCAGGAAGCATGAAGTTCTCTAAAACTTCCTGGTAGATGGCTGTGTTGACCTTGGACCTCAGAAAACACAGTGGATCAACACCAGCAGATGACATGGTCCCCCCAAACCATCACTGACTGTGAAAACTTGACACTGGACCTCAAGCAACGTGGATTCAGTGCCTCTCCTCTCTTCCTCCAGACTCTGGGACCTTGATTTCCACAGGAAATGCAAAATTTACCGTACTTTCATCAGAGAACATAAAATTTGGACCACTCAGCAGCAGTCCCAGGCAAGACAATTCTGATGCTGTCTCTTGTTCAAGAGTGGCTTGACACAAGGAATGTGACAGCTCCAACCCATGTAATGCATACGTCTGTGTATGGTGGTTCTTGAAGCACTGACTCCAGCTGCAGTCCATTCTTTGTAAATCTCTCCCATATTTTGGAAAGGGTTTTGTTTCACAATCCTCTCCAGGGTGCAGTTATCCCTATTGCTTGTACACTTTTTTCTACCACATCTTTTCCTTCCCTTCATCTCTCTATTAATGTGCTTGGACAGAGCTCTGTGAACAGCCAGCCTCTTTAGCAATGATATTTTGTGTCTTGCCCTCCTTGTGCAAGGTGTCAGTGGTCGTCTTTTGGACAACTGTCAAGTCAGCAGTCTTCCCTATGATTGTGTAGCATACAGAACGAGACTGAGAGACAATTTAAAGGCCTTTGCAAGTGTTTTGAGTTAATTAGCTGTTTAGAGTGTGGCACCAGGTGTCTTCAATTTTGAACCTTTTCACAATAATAATTTTCTGAGATACTGAATTTGAGGTTTTCATTAGTTGTCAGTTATAACAATCAACATTAAAAGAAATAAGCATTTGAAATACAAAGTATGTCAGTCTGTGTGTAATGAATGGATACAAGTTTCACTTTTTGAATGGAATTACTGAAACAAATAAACTTTTTCAGGCACCACTGTCAAATAATTACAAGTTTACTCCCTCAGTAGCTTTTTAAATATTTTTATTTCATCTTTATTTAACCAGGCAAATCCCATTGAGATCACTAATCTCTTTTACAAGGGAAGCCTGGGCCAGAAGGCAGCCTAACATGCATGTTTTTGTTCTGTGGGAGGAAACCGGAGCACCTGGAGAAAACCCACCAAAGCACGAGAAGAACATGCAAACTCCACACAGAAATACAGACACAACTGATACAGCTTTTGACTCCTGGGTCTTGGAAGGGAGTACATTCATTATATTGTCTCTATGTTGATGATAGATTTGCCTCTTTTGTGCAACTGGCACAGGATTTTTTATTTATTTATTTATTTTTTTTTTAAAGATATTTGCAGCTGAGACATTTTGTGAAGTCTGACTTTGATTTTTTTTTTCTTTTGGACCCCTCTAAACATTTTATGGTTAAGATTTTTGAATGCAGGTTTGATATTAAGGGGGCGCTCAGCAAGATTTATACGCTGCTCAGTTCATACCATGAGACCAGTTTGGACTGCTTTAAACTGAAATAAGAAACGGACTTGGAGGACTCCATATCAGGCTCAGTCTGGATAAATATCCTTAAGAAGATTTATTCATCCTCAAACTGTCTGACTTGATGTAATTCAATTCAAGTTGGTGCAGTGGTCCAAAAAGAAGTTGTCCAAGATTAAAGCCAACCTGGACCCTTCAATTGTAATTGTTGTAAAATTCCACCTACTCCCTTTAGCTCTTTTTCCATAGGTCCTGCTCGGCTCAGCCCTTATTGGGCCGGTACAGGTTGGATCGTTTAATTTTTTGTTTCCACAGTGCCCCTTTATGCTTTCAGTATCGGTTACAGTGGGCAGGGTTCAAATTGACATGACATGATAGCTGAGAGTAGTAAATCACCTGTGCCGCCTGCTGGTGCACTAGTAGTAGTGGGGCAAACTGGTTCTTATAAGACCAAAGTTCATGCTCATCAACCCAGGTATAAATTCTTGGTTAAATCCTTAATTTTTTTTTTGTTTTGTTTTTTTGTCAAAAGTGAGTAAAAATTTGTTTGGTGTAGAGAATAAACCGGCACATCTGTAGTGCACCACCTATGTATCTCATTTGTTGTATGAAACTATGATTGATTGTCATATTCCTAGTGGATTTAAAAGGGCTTATTATGCATAGCATGATGCAGAGCAACATAATGTCAGTTTATGTGATCTGAGGACAGATTATTGCACCACAGCAGAAACATTTATATTGTAGGTATTCAAGTTGAGGACGTGTGCAGACAGCATGCATTCAAATTGTGCTCAGTGTAACTCATTCTTGGAGGTTTGCTTTAATCGGGTGGTGGTGACCTGGGGTGCTATCAAATTCCCGGCCTGGGTTATTGTCCCAGTCCACCCCTGGGCACCAGTGACTCCTGTGACCTGAAAAGGAAGAAATGGGTAAAGATGATGGATGGATGGTGCAGATTCACCCTCTATGTTGCCATTTATATTTATTTTTACTTTTTGGGAAATGTGGATAACAGTTTGTGTTTGAGTCCTGGAACTAAATCCTGGAAGAATAAAGAAAACACTACAAAGTTCGTTGATTGGTATTTTTTTATTTTTATAAAACAACAAAGAATATGAGGCCACACATTAAAGTTGCAATCTGGTTCAGTTACACATGTAAGAAGTTTGAATCGTTTTTGAACATATTTGCAGAAATAAAACAAGTTCCTCATGTAGCCTTAGCCTGACGTCTACTCAGATCCTCAGAGTACAAAATGCAAGTGCACCGCTGTTGCCATGGCGACAGAAAGCTTCTCAGCTTCTGTGGATGCTGGAGATGCATCAGCATGATGTGCAGCTGCAGATTATTCTTACTGTTCAACTCCACAATCCTTGCAACGTTAATGCAGAAGAACTTAACACACAGATAGTTTGACCTTTCCAGTTGCCTGACTTGGATTGACTCAGTTCTAGCTGGAATGGCTTCAGAGACCTACTCAACTAAGTCTCCCAAGTCGAGCCAAACCGTTGATGTTAGTCACTGACTGGCCAAAGAAAGATGTCAATCATAAGAGCATCTCATAGCCACTATTTTTAAAACCTTAGTTTTTATATACAGTATACATATACAGTATATATATATATATATATATATATATACATACATATATATATACATATATATACATATACATATATATATACATATACATATATGTATATACAAATACACATATATATATACATATACATATATACATATACTGTATATTCATATACATATATACATATACATACATATGCATATACAGGTAGTCCCTGGTTTCCGACCGTCTTTGTTTACGAATTTCCGCGTTTACGATCGCCCCCCACAGTGATGTCAGCGCGCCATTCGTTGCCCTTTTTATGCAGCGTTTTATATTTTTTCGTTTTTTGGGGATTTTTTTGTTAACTAACTGCTTGGAAACACATTTAGAATCATCAATACGGCCGTTCGAAGTTGTTTTACATTGAAAAAACGTGTTTAAAAAGACGTTTTCGATCGCGGTTTTACTTCCGGTTTACTTCCGGTTTCGAAAATCCGCGTATACGGCCGCCAGGGGGAGCTGTTCCAGTTTACGACCGTATCAGTATCCGACCGGGTCTTTGGAACGGATCTCGGTCGGAAACCGGGGACTACCTGTATTTTCAGCCACTCGATATCAGTGTGAATCATGTATTAACGTGACACTTGAAGCTTGCTGGGAGGCTTTGATGACTGGTGGCAAGAAATCATTTACTAAAACTGGCGGCATGCAAAGAGCAACTTCTGCTCCAGTCTGTCAGTGGATGCTGACAGAGGAGCAGTTTTTAAAAAAAAAAACTTTGCAGGAGAAGGATGAAGAAAGCGATCAATGACTTCATGGTAGGCCAATGTATTTTTTTTTTACCAGCCTTATTACTGGCACTATTCAGAAAAAAAAAAATACTGTACATATGTGTGTATGTTACCGATACGTATTTAATCAAAAGTTAAAAAAAATGTTTCTGTGTAAATGTCTCATGTTACAACATGGACAGCCATGGCTAATACACAAGTGCAGCCTATGTACAAAATTATTATTGTTTAAATTTAGTGGGCGTGGCTTATATTTGGGTGCAGTCAATAGTCCAGAAATTACAGTAGATCTGGGATATTCAACAAAAAACTGCTCAGTGGGCCACAGTTTCTGAAAGGCAACAGCTCGGGGGCCAGATATCCAGCGATTAAAATCATTATGTAAATAAACCAAAGTTTATAATGAACTGTTGCCTTTTTTAATTTTTATTTATTTATTTATTTTTTTGCATTGACTCATAAATGAAAAAAAAAAAAAAAACAGAACCCAAACCCAGAAACAAACAAAAAAAAGTTAAATGAAGTGGGTCGGATTAAGGTCACCGGCCCATGGGTCGCCAGTTGAATGGCCCTCGTATGTTTTTGGTCTGTGGGAGGAAACCGGAGTACTCGGAGAAAACCCATGAATGCATGGAAAGAACATGCAAACTCCACCCAGAAAGGCCCCCCCGACCAGGATTATTATTATTGTTTTTATTTACCCTTTATTTATACATGTAGTCTCATTAGAACTCATTAAGTCAAGAGACCTGTATTTGGGAGCAGATGGTGGGGGTCCCAGAGTGGGGCAAATGAGGGTGGAGGCAGGTGTGGGTGTTTCACATTTTCCACACACATTTTGATGTTGAGGTATTGGGAGTTGAACGTGCGAATCTTCTCTAACCTCTGCACCACCACTCCCCAACCATTCAAATGACTTTTTTGGGTTTGTTGGACACTAAGGCTTGATAATTTGACCAAACAGAAAGAAAATATTTAATTAAATGCTTTCAAAATAACCCAGTGAGTGATAATAGTTTAATTGATAACAGAGATGAAAGGCCATATTTAATTAAAATGCTTTCAAAATAACCCAGTGAGTGATAATAGTTTAATTGATAACAGAGATGATAGGCCATAAATATATTTAGTTTAGGTTTGTTAGGTTTTGATCGACGGAGTAAAAAGTTAAGTGTAGCACCCTGTAATGTGGAGTCCATACAGACCAAGCTGTTGGAGCAGAAATGAAAACATTTAAAAGTGTCTTCCAACAGAAACATCTCTGTCTTCATCAGTATCTAAAGAGAGGAAGATGTTAACTGACCTGCATTTTTCCTGGGTCAACCAGGCACGCTTTACAAAAGAACTGCTGCTCTGAACACTTCAAGGTCAGTTCAGAAAATGAGCAGAGATAAAAGTGTTTTTATCTGTACAGACTCAGCCCTCGTTGTTTGGCTGTTGTTTGTACACGGAAAATTATAAATTATACATAACTAGAGCAAAATGAAAATCAAGCACATGTGAGAGACGTTCAAACAAAAACAAATGCTGCACAATATGGGCATGATAAGTTGTTAGGGAAAAAAAAGAGGGTAACGATTCACTCGTCTGTTTTAAAAAGTCAGTGTTTTTCAGACACTGTTCAACAAATAAATGACAAGCAGTTTGGGTCACTTTAGGTCACAGTCTAAATAAACAGCCTAAAAACAAAGTTTCTTTATTTTGCAGCAACATTTGATTTGCGAACCTAAACTTTTACTGAGAGCACCGAGCAAATCATTATGACCTCCCCCCACTTGTCCTTTACCATTTCCTCTTGATTTACACACGGCTTTGCTCTCAAACTGGGGGAGACAAGTCAGGGAGGGGCTCTTTTTTATTTATTTATTTCAACATGGAGGGCAAAGCATAAATTATTCATTGTATCTCACCACTTTGTTTTGGCTGAAGGTTTTTATCTTTTGATTGGAACAATTCAGTTATTTCAAGCATGTGAAGTGGTGGTAATTATACACTCCTCCACCCCCATCTCACACCTGCAGTTGTGGTGTTAATTTGGTTGATTCTTTAGAAAAAGACACGGCTCCTGGTTTCTATCATCACCAACGATGCAAACAAGTCATTCAGAGGAAAAATACAGATATTTTCAAACCCTGATTCCACCAAGATATGGTATGTTACCGTCCCACTAGAAGACGGAAAAACCCTGATTTATAACAACGTTTCCACAACCATGTGTTGTTCTTTCAGGCCATAATTCTATCTGAACACGTTGAGTCAACAGGCAAAATCAGTAAGTTCACAGGAATCTTTACACCCTCCTAAATCACAATCAAATTCTTTAAAATTTATGTTGGTGAGATCAGAGTTGTCCTCGGTCATTTCCTGCATACTTGAGCTGCATACTTGCGCAAGTCACAGCTACATCTAAGAAAACACAGAGGATCGTACATTTCCACTGATTTTTTTTTTTCTTTTGCACACCTGAACGTATTGGGGTTGTAAGGCAGGTGAAGCTATAAAACCAGATCCACTCTTGACTAATCAATTAAGCTGGTGAAAAAATGATAGACGCTCCTTAAAAGCAGTCACTATTATGTGAAATGTTAGGATATTTAATGCACATTGTTGTTGACAGGTATAACAGTGGCTGTTAACAGAAAGTAACCATTTCCAAACAGATTAAAGTTCCTACAGCCAGAGCTGCAGATATAAATACAAAGATGCATTAAACCACACGTTGACACAACAACCTCAGATTGAACAGAGAAACTTTTAACATAGTTGCTGATAATGAATAGACATATGACTATAGCAGAGTTTAGTTGACGATTTCTTTTGAAAAAGTGCAGCGATTCAAAGAAAGTGCATTGTTAACAAGCGCCAGCAGATAATATAAAACAACCAACTTCAAAGGTCTGAAGACGTTCATATGATGGATTTATTGTTGGTTTCTGTTGGTCACCCTCTGACCTGTGGGTCAAGTAGTTTTAGGCATGGTGGAGTTTTTTTTTTTTTTTAAACAGTTACAAGAAGCAACTCCAAACTTTTTCGACAAGGTTCTACATTAGCCGACCTCCTGCACAAGAGAGATTATCTTTGGGCCGCAGCGAGAAAATCAGGCTCAGACACTGATTGGTTAAATTTTCAACAGCTGAGGAATAAATGCACAACTGCCATCAAAGCTGCAAAACGTAACTATTTCTTATCTCAGACCTCCAAAAAGCGAAACGACCCTAAACAATACTGGAAAACCATCAAATCTCTCTCAGACATCCCCCAATCATCTGACCTCCCATCACAACTTCTCGTTAACTCTGTTCCTGTGTCAAATAAGCACGAGATCCTGA
>JARVGV010000412.1:484652-495705 GCA_031762435.1 Hypsolebias longignatus | reverse complement strand
ACGAAAAATATATAAAATGCTGCATAAAAAAGGCAACGTACGGCGCGATGACGTCACTGGGGGCGGAGCCGTAAACGTGAAATGCCGTAAACCAATGACGCCGTAAACCAAGGACTACCTGTATATGACATTCAAAAATACTTGAAGCAAAACTTAACAAACCAGAAATTATGTAAAAATAATGATCTACAATAATATATTAAACATAACATACCCACAATGCTACATTCACAGCGAAGATGTATGCAGATGGCACTGGCTTGACTGAACACATGGACAACACTTGAATTCTGATTCTCAACCTAACTTCCTGGTTGAAGTCACATGACATATAGCTTGGGCTGTATCTCTCAGGGACAGTCAGCATATACAAATACACCCACTGCTAAATACTCAATAACACAATGTTATTGTTCCTGGATTGACCAAAATGCACTGGGTCCAGAACTTTTGGATTTCAGTGTCACATTTCTACCTCTTTCTGCCATAGTCTGCTGTTCATATCATTGTTTATGTTACTAAGATCCTGTTTTTACTTTAACGCTCAGCTCTGCCTCAAAACCAGCTCGCCTTCTCCAACGGTGACACCATGCAAACCAACTCCTCCAAGGAAATCCTCCCTCACCTGTCTATGAAGGTTGTTGTCTATAAATTGAACTGTCAAACCAAAGCCATTGAACTCCAGTTTAGTAAACTTCCTGCTGTTTTGACTCAGGGAACCCAGAGTTGTATGAGACTTGGAACGAGACAGACTCAGGTAAATGCAAAAGTGACAGTGTTCGTTATTTACAGTGAAAAAGATAACAGTCGTTTCTCTGGAGCTCCTGGGAGAGGGAAGGAGATGGTCAGAGGAGGTCGGCCAGATAGAACAGGTAATATTGATTCTGATTATGTTTCTCTCTTACAGGTTTGAGGAGGTATTTGGGTCCAACTCCAAATCCAGAGGACAGCTCCAGACGGTGAGAAGACCAAGTGTCAGGCAAGACCGAGGAGGCTGGCAACTGGTGGCAGGCAAGGCACGAGGAGAACTAAGGCGAGGGGGGAACAAGGGGCTCTCTGAAATGGGCTTGACCTGGTAAATATGGAATGATGGGTGGATTTTCATGGAGTTAGGGAGGTGGAGTCTTACTATGGAGGGGTTGATGATCATGGAGATTGGGAAAGATCAATGAAGTGGGGTTCCATCTTTATTTATTAGTTAACCATACTCGTTGTTCCACTTGATACAAAGGAGCCACAGAGCGGTGACGGTCAACGAGTCTCTTGTTTTGGGCCACAGTACAGATGAAGGCTGCCTTGGCTTGATGCCAGATGTATTGGCAGCATCGAAAATGGTGCTGGACTGATGGAACAGTGTAGTCCATCTTCAAGCTAGGGACAGAGGTGGCATATAATCAAGGGAAGCTTCAAAGGGGGGCAAACCTGTGGCGGCGGTTCTGTGGTCATTATGGACATATTCCATCCATATCAGGTGCTGGCTCCAAGCTGACGGGTTTTTCTCTACAATGTAGCGACGTGTGGTCTCCAGCTCCTGATTGCAGTGTTCAGCCTGGCTGTCGGACTGTTGGTGGTAGCCTGAGGTAAGGCTGGTAGAGGCCCCTGGAGTTTTACAGAAACAGCACCATACCTGTGAGACAAATTGTGGGCCACGGTCTGATACTACATCAGAGGGGATGCCATGGATCCTGAAGACATGTTGGACCATGAGTTGCGCTGTCTCAAGGGCTTAGGGAAGCTTGGGTAATGAGGCAAAATGAACAGCTTTGGAAAATCGATCACTGATAGTAAGTATGATGGTGTTACCATCTGATGGAGGCAGACCCCTGATGAAATTGATAGAGATGTGTGACCAGGGACGGCTAGGAGTAGGCAGGGGTTGGAGATATCCTGCTGGTGGCGGGTACCCATCTTGTTCCTGGCACAGGTGGGGCAGGCTGCAATGAAGGATTTAACATCAGGCGTCATGGAGGGCCACCAAAAATGCATCTTGGCCAGAGAGAGCATGTGAGCTGTACCTGGGTGATAAGACAATCCATTTGTGTGAAGCCAGTGTAGTACTTTTGGCCTCATGCAGGATGGGACAAACAGGGTTCTAGGGGGTCCATTGCCATGGTCAGTTTCATTCTTTTGGTCCTCTCGGCTCTCACTCTCTATGGGCCATGCAAGTGTTCCAACAATATACACAGGGGAGACGATGGTCTCTTCAGGTTGGGGTATGTCTGGAGGTGCAAACTGATGGGACAATATGTCTGGATTGAAGTTTTTCGAGCCAGGTCTGAAAGTCAAAGTATAATTGAAATGATTGAAGAATAGAGACCAGTGTGCCTGTCTTGGGGTTAAGCGCTTAGCATCTCTGAGGCATGTCAGATTTTTATGGTCTGTCCAGATTAAGAAGGGGGTCTCAGTGCCTTCCAACCAGTGCCACCATTCTTCAAGGGCCAGTTTGACCGCCAGGAGTTCATGGTTACCCACATCATAACTTCTTTCTGCCTGGGTCAGATGTTTGAGGGGAAAAATCGCAGCTTATTGTTGTTGGGTGACCTCTGAGAAAGCAAGGCCCCCACCCCTGTGTCTGAGGCATCAACTTCAAGGATAAACTGGTGTTTGGGATCCAGTGACAAAGAAGGGATGTAGATGAAAATAACTTTTTTAACTTACAAAATGCAGCGTCGGCCTCTGGGGTCCAGGTGAAAATCCTGGAGGTGGAAGTGAGTTAAGAAAGGGGGGCTGCCATGCAACTATAATATTTTATGAAGCATCTATAGAAGTTGGCGAACCACAAAAAATCCTGCTGCAAAAAATGTTATAGTTGCTTTCTGGACTCTGGGGTTGGCTATTTAACCACAGCCTTCATTTTTGGGTTCGGTCCTACAGTGCCCACCTTCAAATATGAATCCAAAAAATAATAATCTGTGGAGACATTAAACTTATATTTTTCTACTTTAACAAATAATTGGTTCTCCGGGAGTCTTTGTAGCACAATTCTCACCTGTTTGGTGTGTTTGACTGGGTTGTGGGAGTAAATAAGAATATCATAGAGATACACAAATACAAAGTCACTAATGTAATCTCTCAAAACATAATTTATTAGGGCCTGAAAAATAGTGGGTGTGTTAGTTCAGCCGAAAGGCATTACTAAGTATTCAAAATGGCCAAGGGGATTCCTAAAAGCCATCTTCCACTCATTGCCCTCTTTAGTACGTACTAGGTGGTAGGCATTTCTTAAGTCGGGCTTGGTAAAGATGGTGGCCGTTTGTAACTGCTTGTGGAGTGAATCGATCAACAGGAGTGGATATTAGTTTTTTATGGTGATGTTATTCAACCCTCTACAGTCTATACAGGGGTGAAGAGTCTTGTTCTTTTTGGCAACAAAGAAGAAGCCTGCCCCTACCCGAGAGGTGGAAGGGCAAATAATGCTTGAGTCCAGGGATTCATTAATATACTTATTCATTGGCTCTCTCTTGGGTCCAGAGAGGTTGTAGCGTTGGCTTGTCTGCAAGGGGGTGTCCGGGAGCAAATCAATGCATCAATTGTATGGGCGATGCAGGGGGAGAGTTTACTGAAAGTTGTCCCTAGGTCATGATAGTCGGGACGAATAGCAGTAAGATCAACTTCTTTCTCTGGGGGCGTTGTCTATGATTCACTGGCGATCACAGAACGTAAACAGTTCTTTAGACATTTGTTGCTCTACTACTCTACCTAGCTAAGTTCCCATTTTGTGTCTGAGTTTTGGCTCTTCAACCAGGGGAAGCCCAAGATCAGTTGGGATGTTGGGGAATCAAACACAAAGAAATCGTTCATTTTATGGTGGTTTCCAGAGTTGATTGTGTAGCTGGGTCGTTTTAAGGTGGACCCGAGTTATGGTTTCCCCAGTGATGCCAGAAACAGAAACAGGAGAGATCTTCTGAGTGGGAAGGGAGTATTTTTTAACCAGATCCACACTTATAAGATTTTGTTCAGCCCGAGCATCAATTAGGGTGGACAAGGGCGTGCGTTGTTGATTTATTTGTATAACAGTTGGCAGTAAGAGTTTAAATGGGGAGGAAAGTGCTGAGGTACACACCAGTATCTCCCTCTTTATTGGTGGGCATTCTCATTTCCCCAAAATGGGCAGTGAGGTAGATAGTGCCTGGGATTACCACAATAAATGCAGACATGTGTGTTTTTACAATGTGGTCTCTCCTCAGGTGACAATCGTGTACATCCGACCTGCATTGGTTTGGGCTCAGGTAAAGCAAGGGGGCATGTTGTTGGAACCAACGGCAACACAGCAAATCTAGGACCCAGGGAAGACTGGGACCTGTAGTTATCTTTGATCTGTTTGTAGGAGTGTAGCTCACCTGGTGAAGTCACGAACCAGGAAGTGGAAGGTCTTTGGGAATTGTAGCCACACACTCTTCTTCTCTCCCAGAAGCAGTCATCGATGGCAATAGCCAGGTCAATTAGTTGGTCAAACCCCTCAGGTTCGTCTCGAGCTATAATTTGGTCCTTGAGGTGATCAGACAAAGTTTAGGAAGGTACCTTGTAGTGCTAGTTGGTTCCAGACGGTCTGAACGGTGATGAGTCGGAACTCTAAGGGTATTTAGAAACTGTGTGTTGGCCCTGACGTAGGCTTAGCAGTCGCTTTACTGTAGAGGGCGATCAAAAATCTTACAAACCTGCTTTAAAAGTCATTTGTAGGGAACAAAGCAACTATTGTGAAAATGTAGAAAGGAATTGGCCCAGAGCTGGCTGATGAAATAGGTTATTTTAGATGCATCTGTGGTGTAAAGAGATAGAACCCCTTTGAATGCAAGCCTGCACTGGAGTAGAAATCCTCCACATTGATCAGGATATCCTGTGCAGAGCTCAGAAGGCTTCATGATTAATTGCTGAGCAAAGGAAGTCAGGCCAGGAGATTCACAGGTGGTACTGGGGGTCGACTGGATGGCAGACACTGGAGGAGAGGGAGGTAGAAGCTGTTGTTTAATGGAAAATACCATACCTCTGAGTTCCTGCAGGTTGGACCGAGTGGAGCGTTTTTGGATCAGAACTTGATGCAGCATCTCTCCCAATTTGTTGATGCATTCCACCTGCAAGGTAATGAGGGTCTGCTCGATCCTGGTGACAATCTGTATCTTATTTGGCTGGAGCATTTCTGTTATGACTCGGGGAACCCAGAGTTGTATGAGACCTGGAACAAGACAGACTCCGGTAAATGCAAAAGTGACAGTTTATTATTTACAGTGGAAAAGATAACGTTCGTTTCTCTGGAGCTCCTGGCAGAGGGAAGGAGATGGTCAGAGGAGGTCGGACGGATAGAACAGGTAATGTATATTATGTTGTTGATTCTCTCTTACAGGTTTGAGAAGGTATTTGGGTCCAACTCAAAATCCAGAGAACAGCTCTAGAGGGTGAGAAGACCAAGTGTCAGGTAAGACCGAGGAGGCTGGCAACTGATGGCAGGCAAGGCATGAGGAGAACCAAGGCGGGGCATGAGGAGAACCAAGGCGAGGCATGAGGAGAACCAAGGCGAGGCATGAGGAGAACCAGGACAGGACAGAGGGAACCTGGAAAGGACAGAGGGAGCCAGGACCAAGGAGACTAGATCACAGAAGACAAGAAAAGCTGGTAAGTAAATTTACTAAAAGTAAATGTACAGACCGGAGGCACAAATACCATTGATGGCTAATGCTCCAGCAAAACGTAACACTGGACCACAGCCTTATGTAGGGGAGGTCCTCATCAGGGTGATGGCCGACAGCTGTTGTCAATCAGCGGCCATCTTAAACGAGGGGCTGTAGTAAGTGGTGCTATTACACCTGTCTTTTTAGATCATGCTGGCCCAAGGACTCAGACCTCCACTAGAAGCAGTTTATCAATCAATCTTTTAAACCTTCCTGTTGTCTGTGACCTGGTTCAAATCCTTAAACCAGGTTCTTGTCAGAATAATCTGGCCATAATGAATTCAGCTCATATACAAGAATGGCACTCTGGTGTGGAGGGGGCCATAGTTAAATTAGAGAAAGACATGCAAGAAATTATTAACAGATTACAACATGTCCCCGCAGACTCGACCACAGGCACGCATTTGTTTGACTACGACCCAAGCCACAGTACAACACCAAGTCTCTCCCAGCCAAGAACCCCACCTACCCTACCCCACCCCAGAACTGTTCAAAGGGGAATTTAATCAGTGTCACTCATTTCTAACTCAGGGTAACATTCATTTTCAGCTGTAACCATCCTCCTTCCTGTCTGAGCAATCCAAAGTATCTTATCTCTCGGGTAAACCCAAATCATGGGGTACAGCAGAATGGCAAAAGAACTCAAGGTACTGTTATTTCTTTAATTACTTTGCTAAAGAACTCTGTAGAGTCTTTGACCCTGTCCTACCTGAGAGTGAGACAGCCCATAAGTTGTTTTCTGTTGAACAAGGAGGTAAACGGAAACAGAATATGTTACAAAGTATCAACTTTCGTGCCATAGAAGCTGAAAGCAGGTGGAACGAGGAAGCACTAACAGATGCATTTTTTCAAGGATAAAATGAAAACATAAAGGATGAGCTGGCGACCAAAGAATACCCCGAATCCCTCAAATTACTGGAAGACCTGGCAACCCGGGTCGACCTCCGCCTTTGGGAGAGACATCTACAGAAAAGACCAGAGATGAGAGAGCAGTTCAACCCTGGATGAGTCTAAAAGCAACCATATCACTACCATAAAAAACCCATCTGTAACCTCCTCTTCACAGCAACCGCCTGAGGAACCCATGCAGTATGTTAGAAGTTGACTCACTCCAGATGAGAGGGAGAGGAAGAGAAGGAATCACCTCTGCTTCTACTGTGAGAAGGAAGGACACTCTGTTGCCAAATATTTGTTAAAAAGGCCAGACTCAGTAGGAAAGAGGAGGACCCTACTGAGTCATATTAGACATCCCATGATCTCATCTTCATTACCCTACCTGCTGAGATCAAAGTGAGAAACCCATACCTATTTCTGCATTCATCGATTCTGGAACTGACACAGAGTTTATTGATCAAGAGTCTGCTAAGTTTGTGGGTCTTGAACTGGTCCAAACCACCAGACCCCACAAGATTTTAGTTTTAGATGGGCATTCATTGCATGACACACATCTTGAGACTGTGCCCGTTTCATTAAAGCGCAGTGGCAATCACCAGGAGACAATAAAATGTTTCATTATACCCCCCACACCCCAGTTACCCATCATTCTTGGTGCCACATGGCTTTATAAACACAATCCGCACATCAACTGGAGGGAGAAGAAAATAGTAGGGTTGACCGAAGAATGTTTATTTACATGTTTATTTAAAGCAGTGTCACCTACTCTTCCCCCAGAAAAAAACGAGGAGACTTATCCTGACCTCTCTAAGGTGCCTGAGGATTATCACAACCTAAAAGAAGTATTCAATAAAACTAAGCTACCTCTCTGCCTGCCACATGTTCCATTGATCTACTACCTGGTTCTACGCCACCTAAGGGTGGCATGTATTCTTTGTCTGAACCAGAAAGTCAGGCCATGCAAAAATAATTAATGAATCACTCCAAGCTACTGTATCAGGTTCAGCTAACTGGTGTGTTGAACCCACATGCATGATGACAGCAGACTCTAGATAAAAGCACAAAATAAATTTCCATAAACAAAGCAAAAGGCTGATGGGGCAGCTTACTTACAGAACAAACAGATAACAGGATGGAAGGCAAAACACGACAACATGAAGGACAATCAGGAGACAATGACAAGATGCATAGGAACTGAATATATACATACACTGATTGGAACAAATGGCAGACACATGCAATGATTGACATTCCACACAGGTGATACAGGGACAGAACACAAGGAGGACAAACACTGAGAGGTGGATGAGAACATGAAGAAACAGACAAAGACAAGACAAACCTCCAGAACCCCTACAGTACCTCCCACTCAAGAGATATGACATGACATCCCAAGGACAAGGCTATATCCAGATTTGATGGGAGGCAGGACAAAAACAGGATGGAGGAACACAAGGACCAAAAAGCAAAACTGACAGGCAAACCTGGGAGATCCCTAAACATAAAACCCAACATAAAAAAATCCCAACCCAGAGTTAAGGTGGATGGGCAGGAGACCATTCAAGGCAGGCCCAATGCTCAGGAGGGCAGCCTGGAAACGGTCCATCTCCAAGCCTGAGTTCCAACAGGCAGCCAGGAGATTGTCCATCCATGGGGGATAGAGGTGTTTCCCTGAGCCCCCCAGAACTCTGGCAGATGAGGACCTCAACAGACAGACCATGAGTGAGGACCATGGGTGAGGATCCCGATGGATGGGCCAGAGGCAAGGACCTTGTGGATGAGGCAGGGATGAGGACCTAGGAGAATGAGCCAGTGAAGAGGACCTCAGCAGACAAACCATGGACAAGGACCTCAGCAGACAGACCATAGGTGAAGTGAGACAAGGACCCTGGGACCTCTGCAGACCAAGGATCTTCTGAAAGATGAAGCTTGGGCGGCCATTTCTTTTTGAAGAGAGAACACCATAACACCCAGTTCTAGCAGGTTTCCCTGGGTTGTTTGTTGCTGCGTAAGAATCAGCTGTAAAGTTAAGAGGGTCAGTGTTACTTTTGGTCCTAGCTGAGTCTTTGTCTCCTCAGTCTTGCTTGGGGGGGGGGGGGGGGCCCTTGGCTGGGACATACTATCAGGTTTGTATCAACGTTGACCCCCAAGTGAGCAGACTGACTTAGTGAAGACAAAACCAGGAATACAAAAAGTAAGTGAACTTTATTTACAGGCGATTGGGTGTTGTCGCAGTGTTTTGTGTTGTAGGTGAAGACCAAGAAGGAGAGGAAAGTGATCCCGGGCTTTGCAGAAGATCCAGTCTTGAGGTAATTGGCAGTGGAGAGAGGAGCAGGTTGACCCAGTTGGTAATTGTTTGAGGATGATTATTGAAAGGACACTGTTGATCCACAGGTGGAGCCCAGTGGAGAGATGAGGTCCTAGGAAGGACTTGAAGAGGCAGGCCATGGAAGGTCCATTTGGTAGCTGATGTCCCAGCACTGAAGAGGTGTCTGGCAGGAGCTTAAATACACCACCAGGCAGTCCTCCTCAGAGCAGCAGCAAGTAGAGTGAGTTGTTAATTAGCTGTGAAAGGAAGAGTGAGTGACAGGCAAAGCCCAGGAATCCAACATCAATAAAACAGATCCCCGCCAGTGCCAAAAAGCAGAGTCCCTGCTATCATAAATCCAAATATATAAACGTCTTCAGCGTCCACCTGAGAAAAGACTGAGAGGCACATCAGCTGCCAAACTCTCCACAGATCCATGACATACCCCACAGCATGAGTCTCAGCTGGACAAGCGGGTTCTCCAGAACTCTGTCATTTTGTTGAAAAGATTTTGTCGATTGCGTTGATAGTCCAGGTCACCGGATCCATAATCTTAATTTTTGTTTGGGAGATGTGTACCAATCACTTCAGACACAGAGAGTGAAGCAGGAGGAAGGAGAACAGGGGAGGGAGAGCAGGAGAAGCCACCTCGAGCAAGAGCCAGAGAGAAATATCCTGATTATCGGGGTTTAAACAAAATTACTGTTAAGAATAAGTACCCCTTATGTCTCATGACATTTGCATTCAACCCCATCTAAGGAACCACTGTTTTTATAAAACTTGACTTAAAAAATGTATACCACGTGGTTCGCATTAAGGAATGGGATGAGTGGAAGACTGCCTTAAATACCCCTATTGGACACTATGAATACCTAGTAATGCCGTTTGAACTGCTGTCTTCCAGGCTTTAGTCAATGATATTCTAAGATATTTGGTCAATCAGTTTGTGTTTATTTATTTATTTAGATGTTCTCATTTTTTCTAAGGACTTAAACTCTCATAAGAAATACGTTCGTTCTGTACTGTTGAGACTGTTACAAAATTACTTGTTACGAAAAACTAAAAAGTGTGAATTCCAGCAGTAATCTACTTCATTCCTGGGTTTTGTTATTTCCCCAAATAAAATAACAATGGACATTAGTAAGGTTTCAGCAGTATTGGATTGGCCAATACCTAAAGATAGAAAACAGTTACAGAGATTCTTCGGGTTTGCAAACTTCTATTGAAAATTCATTGCAGGCTACAGTGTGATATCTGCTCCTCTGCACACCATCACGTCCTCAAAGACCAATGTTCATTGAGACGAGCAAGTAAAACAGGCCTTCAACACATTAAAGAAACTGATTTCTCCTGCAACCATCCTGCACTCATCTGACCCTGAACTACATTTTATCATGGAGGTGGATGCTTCCAGCACAGGGGTCGGGGCTGTTCTCAGCCAACTCAATGTTTCAGGTAAAACTCCCCCCATGCCTTTTTCTATAAGTCTGTCTTCTGCAGAGCATAATTATGATGTGGGTGAACGAGAGCTTCTGGCTGTCAAACTGGCGTTTGAAAAATGGAGACACTGGCTGGAGGGCGCCAGGAAACCTTTTCAGGTGTAGACTGATCATAAGACCCTTTAATACTTAAAGACGGCCAGAAGACAACACCAGACAGGCAAAGTGGGCACTGTTCTTCTACCATTTCGATTTTACTCTGTCTTACAGACCCAGATCCAGAAACGGCAAACCAGATGCCCTTTCCCGGATCATGGAGGATTATGAAGGTTGCACCTCCAAGAATGAGGTGGAGTTCATCTTGCCCAGTAAGGTGTGACTCTCTATTACTTAGCTAGAGGAAGAGGAACATAGTAACCAGGTAAAACAACCACCACCAGATTGTCCTAAGAACTGGGTGTTTGTTCTTACTCCCCTAGTAAAAAAAAGTTCTCAAACTCTGTCACCAGTCGCCTTTTCTGTCACCAAATTTTAACTAAGACCCTGTCTCTAGTCAGAGCCTAATTCTGGCGGAAGAATCCGGTTAGGGATGTTAAGGACTTTATCTCTTCTTGTCACTAAAACTGCCAGGCCAAGACTTCTAGATGCCCACCAGCTGTTTTTTCTATGTTTTTTTTTTTTTTTTTTTCATTTGACCTTTATTTATCCAGGTTAGTCTCATTGAGCCACGAGAACTCATTTTCAAG
>JARVGV010000412.1:242247-254961 GCA_031762435.1 Hypsolebias longignatus | reverse complement strand
TGTATATATATACTGTATATATATACCGTATACTATATATATATATACATGTATAGTATATATATATACTGTATATATATTTATATATACTGTATACTGTATATGAAGTAGCTTAATGTGTATTGTATTAATTAGAAAAATTAGAGTTATTTATTTTGTTCTGTTACTTGAAGATTATTAGTTTGAACTAATTGTTTGAAAAAAGGGGCAGATATGTTTTTCCTCTTTCTGCTACCTTTCACTTTTTATATACCGGTATTTTATATTCTTATCACTTATGGGATTTTAAATAAATAAAAATTTAATGTCCGTGCAACCATACTGTTCAATTTAATTAAATCTAAATGAATTGAATTTATTGAAAATTTCTCAATTTTTACAATATGGGAGGGGTAGAATCACAATTTTTTTTCTCTGTGTATTAAAAAAAACATTCAAACAATATATTTGTGTGTTGCCATTTTAATTAAAATACATATTTAATGTTTACGTTTCATTTAAATTTACAATACACTGGTATAAGTATGAATGTAAACTAAATATTCTACTTTGTATATAAAAAAAAATTGGTGATAAGGTCCATTATTTTATAAGCAATTTATTTTTTCAGAAGCAACATGTAAACAGGGTTTATTTAGAAAATAATACAGATGTTTCTTGAAGAAGAATTCTCTTTTTAACAGGTAAACTATGAAGGACAGGAGACACATTGTCCAATCAGAAGATGTCTGAAGACAAAACGGGATCATTTGCTGAACAACTAGAACTTTGGACAGGTTCACATCCCAAACTGTCTCACGCCTGCATCACTGGACGCGCCTCTTTGGCTCGAAGCTCAACTCCAGATGCTGAAAACCCGGTTCCACCCCTCTGCAGGGGGATAATGTCTCCATCCTTCAGTTTGTCTTCAGTCACAGGATCCACCATGTCCTTCTTGATCAACTTCTCCACACATTCCTGAGTGACCACAGCCCCCGAAGGCTTCAGGACCGCGCAGGGGACACTGTTGCCCAAAGCATCCCTGGTCACCGCGCACACATACCGCTCCTGGCGGTTGAGCAGGGCCACTCGGTCCAGGCTCGGGTCCAGTGGGGTGAATCGCACTGGGATCAGATCGCTCATTTTAATGGGTCGTCCAGACATGGGACACAGCACAGTCTTGCTTGGTTTCTTCAGAAGTGTGGGCTTGGCTTCAGGAGTCAGAGACGGGATCCAGAAACTGGGCAGACTTTGGCAGGAGCTGGCAGCTGCAGCAGATGTGGAGGACTCACCACAGCTGTTCTGTGACCCGCCTGCCTCGTTGTCTTTGTTCTGCCCTGATGCAAACGGGTTGATGGGTTTAGACACAATGTTGTTCTCACTGGTTTTAAACCTCTCTGCCTTCTGTCGCTCCTCAGATTTGGACTCCAGCTGATTGTTGTTTTTTAGAGCTTTTTTCTGCGTCTCATAAGCCTTCATCTTTTTAGCTATGTCTCTCTTCTGGTGAAGAATATATTCAAGGATGGCCTGCTTTTCATACAAATATCCATCTGGGGTCACCACAGGGTCCTGGCAGGGCTGCAGGGACAGGCAGCAGCAGTCAAAGTCTTTAATGGCGTCTTTGCCCAGACGAACGCTCTGAGTCCCATAACCGGACGCGGCGGTGTCTTTCTTTTTCTCGTGGTAGGTGTAAACTGCTCCGGCAGTGCAGTTTTTACCATGACGAGTCATCTTCTTAAAGATTGGACTTCTCGTTCCCCGGCGGTGCTAAATAAAAAGCTGATTGTTTGGCGTCGTCCAGTCGTAAACACGTTCTTCTTCTTCCGTAAAGCGATTTTTTTTTATCACGACAGCGGAAGTAAAGAGCGCAACCCGGAAGTACTACCCTCCTCTGACTAACGTTTGAATCGACGGGAATGACCAATTTATCTTGTGAAGAAACGATAAACGCGGAGCTGCTTCGATCTTCCCGCTGCTAACGGTCATATCCGTGTGCTGAACCCCGGTCCTGGACGCGGTCAACGCCCCGATGCCAGCGGAGAAAACCCCGCCGCCGTGTTTACAAGTCGGCTGCGAGAGCGTTTGTTTCCCCGCAGTGTGTCGTTAACCGATCGTGCTGCCCGTGTGTGTCGTCGAGGAGGAGGAGGGGGGAAATGGCTGAACTGCATGTTGTAGAACCGATCGGAACCGGCACCGTCGATCAGCCCGAGCACCGCGAACACGTTCGGGGCTCGGTGCGCCTGGCGTCGCCCACTCTGGTGGTTCCTCCGCGGGGCGGCGGCCAGCTCAGCCCCGGCGGCGGCAGGTCGGTGTTCGGCTTCCCGCTTAAGAGCAACCCGGGCTCACCGTCCGAACCCGGGGAGAAGCCGGGCTCGCGCTGGGTTCGGCTCAACGTCGGCGGGACCTACTTCATCACGACCAAGCAGACTTTATGTAGGGACCCCAAATCCTTCCTGTTCAGACTGTGTCAGGAAGACCCGGACCTGGACTCTGACAAAGTAAGTCCTGGTTCTGAATACATCTCTGCATCAAACTGTCACACATTAGGCTTCTGTTATTTATTTTTTGTAAATATATTTGAAAGAGTACCATTCTTATAAGTTTTTATTGCGAAACTGATTTATTTCAGGTTGACACGGTTTTATTTAATCAGTTTTTACATTTTGTTTATCAACCTAAATGTCTGCATCTTGTGCTTACACAAATAAAAAACATAAACATCAAGGGCTAGAATGCTAAAGAAACTGGCAGCTGAAAGAGGCAAAACGCTAGCTAAAAGCTAAAAGTAGCAACATGCTAGCCAAAAATATCCAAAGCTATCTAGAAAATAAAAGTTATAAAAGGCTAACTAAAAGCTAAAAGTAAGAAAAGCAAAAGGCTAGTTAAAAGTAGCTCAAGGCTAGCTCAAAATGTTAGGCTAGTTTGAAGTAAAAGGTAACAAAAGGATTATCTAAAAAGAAAAGTAGCAACATCATGCTAGCCAGAAACGTCCCAAGTCTATCTAGAAAATAAAGGTTACAAAAAGTTAACTAAAAGTAAGAAAAAGACTAACTTAAAGCCAAAAAAGCAAAAGGCTACTTAAAAATAGCTATAGACTAGCTCAAAATGTTAGGCTAATCTGAAGATAAAGGTAACAAAGGGATATCTAAAAGCAAAAAGTAGGAACATGCTAAGCCAGAAATGTCCAAGTCTATCTAGAAAATAAAAGTTACCAAAGGCTAACTAAAACCAAAATTAGCCAAAGTTAGCTGAAACAATCAAAAGGTTTGTAAAAGCTACAAAATAGTAACAATAAGGCTAGCTAAAACCCAAAAGAAGCATAAGGCTATCTGAAAGCTATGGATAAAGCCTCATCTAAAGTAGCTAAACAGTAGCTGAAACTTAATGGCTTATGAAAATAAAGCCAAAGTTTACTGAAGCAGATTTTCATGAGAATAATGTTTTTAAGATTAAATATATCCAAATCTATTTTTATTTAATTGTTTTGTCAATAAATCATGTATCTCTTACACAAAACAATTCACATTAAAAAGCTAATATAAAACTAAAACTGGATTTACCTTTTGAGCAAAGAAAAAGCTGCAAACATGAAGGAAAAAAATTTTTTTTAAATCCTCCACAGACCAAAAATGTTTGAGCTGCAGAGCCTTCAGCTCATCGTTACAGCTTAACATCTGCGTGTTCAGTTGTTTTAATCTGCTCCACAAAGCTCTTCAGTGAATCAGAGCTTCAGCCAGAACATAAAACTCTGATAACAGCTCGTTGACTTCGGCCTGGATCGCTAGCTGAGTGTTTTTCTGAGTACGTTTGGGTCGCGATGAGTCAACCGGGGATTAAATCTCAACCAAACCACTTCAGAGCTGCTTCCTGTCATTCACAGGTTTTTGTGTTTGCAGCTTCAACATCATGTCGTGTGTTGAAACTGAAGATGTTTATGAGCTCTTTTTGTATATTTTCCTGTTTTTTTTTTTATTTTTTATTTATTGCATCTGTGGTCCATCGAAGATTTAATTTCATTAAAATGTTCATTTATTTAGAAACTTAAACCAAAAACAAAATTGTTAAAACTGCAAGTTGAGTTGGAAACTTTTCTCTCCAACTTAACTTTGCACATTCTTTATATACTGCTGTGCAAAAGTTTCAAACAACCTGTAATATCTTTTTTCTAAGCTGTCTGACTTTCTCATGATCTGTAGAAACGGTCTTGGTCGACAGTTTTCAGGCGATTAAAAGTCAAACTGAACGAACAGGCAGCCAAAGTCCACTGTTTTAGTGACATTATTTTTTTTACCCAACATTTGGTTTTGTTTTGTAAAAAGAAGTGTTTATAACCGCTGACAAGCGTTGTGGATTGCAGGACGAGACGGGGGCCTACCTCATCGACAGGGACCCCACTTACTTCGGACCCATCCTGAACTACCTTCGGCACGGAAAGCTGATCATGGATAAGAACCTGGCTGAGGAAGGTAAAGCCCCGAGACTGTGACACAGACAGAGGCAGCTGTCGGTGAACGCCATCGTCACCTCTGACGGCTTTGTGTTTCAGGGGTTCTGGAGGAGGCCGAGTTCTACAACATCGCCTCCCTGGTGAGGCTGGTGAAAGAGAGGATACGGGACAACGAGAACCGGACGTCTCAGGTACCGCAGCGGAGCCGACCGGACTGCTTTGGTTCAAATATGACGCCTGTCAGTGTTTGTATGAAGGATATAGGATAGGATTGTGCTGCGTGTTCCTCAGGGTCCGGTGAAACACGTGTACCGAGTCCTGCAGTGCCAGGAGGAGGAGCTCACGCAGATGGTGTCGACCATGTCAGACGGCTGGAAGTTCGAGCAGGTGCAGAACAAGCTGCTTCCTGTCATGTTTTGGTTCATGGTTCAGTTGTTTATCTCGTTATCAGAACGTTTTCTAAAAAAGTTGTTCAGATTTTTTTGTTTGTTTTGTTTTCAAGCCGAAAGATAATTCCTGTCGTTCATTTCCCTTCTCTCCGTGCTCAGCTCATCAGTATCGGCTCGTCGTATAACTACGGTAATGAAGACCAGGCGGAGTTTCTTTGTGTCGTTTCCCGAGAGCTCAACAACTCCACCAACGGCATCGTCATCGAGCCCACCGAGAAGGCCAAGGTGAGCGCACCGCTGATGAGTTATGTTTGGAACCAGAATCTGTGCGTGTGCACTCGTGTTTAGAGGTCTGCTCACACACGGGACCCCCCACCCACACACACACACACACACACACTCCACCCCTCGAAGTACGTTTGACTCTTAAAAAACAAGATCCTCCATTTGAAACAGACATTTACTGCTGTAGAAAACCTCATGTTTTATCTCCCAGTGGCCTTTTTAACTGCAGAAGCTAACACTATTAGCTTAGCATCGGGGTGGGAATCTTTAGCCACCTCCCAGTTTAATTATGATTCAGAGAGAAATTATAAACTAATTATCAGTGCATTTCAAATATCATGACGCTTGAACCACCATGACCTAATTTACTTGAATAAAAACTGATTGATTTTTATTTATGTTTAAAAACAAATGTCATTAGCGCTGATGCTAGAGCAACATTTAAAACGGCTAACATGATTAGCATTGTGTTTATTGCAGAAACTTTGCACACAATTCAAATGTTTGACACTTTACTGAGGCCAGTCGTGTCCTGATAACTTTAATTATTATTTACAGACAGAAAATCTTCAGGTTTTAGGTGAAAAAGCTTAACTGCCACGTGTTTCTACTACAAGAAATGGTGTAGCTCTTGAAGTGTTCAGGCTCTTCTGCTGTGCTTCAACAGCAAATCTCAGAAATATCCAGACGAGCTGATTTATTTTCACTAAAAGTTTGAATAAACTCTTGATCAGAACTTTCCCTTCAGGTTGAAGTTGGTTCTGATTGGTTTTGGAGCTGTCTGGACCCGCTGTGGTCTCCATTTCTTAAACTGCTTTGAATCGATCAGTCAACAATAATCAGAGCAGCGTTGTGTGTTCGCAGCTGTTCTGTGATAAAATCTTTATTTGATCATGTCTGGTAGATAATTAGGCTTAATACTAGTTCTGTTAGAGTCTCCCAAAAGAGTGACTCAAACTGTGTAAACGTCCATATCATTACAGACGTGCACTGAATGTGCACATTGACAAAAATGTTTGAGAACCAGGATTCTCGTGACTAAAGCAACGTGTTTCTCTTCTTTTGTATAAAAATATATAATAAGAAACCTTGTCCCTGCAGATCAGCTCGCTCCAGCTGAAGTCATGACATGTGGCGTGTCGGTTGTTTTGGTTTTGTTTACTCGTTGTTCCTACACAAACAACAACCAGAAGCAGGCGTGTCTCTGAGGTTTTGGGTTTGTTGCGTCTTCAAGACAACTTTGTGTTTTCTCAGATCCTGCAGGAGCGAGGCTCGCGGATGTGAAGGGAAGCAGACGTCAACAACAAAAAGCACATCTGAGTTTTCATCCTCCGCTGTCACACCACCTCCTCTCCTCTGCCGGGGCTCCCCGACCCTGGCTCCTCCTTTCTTCTCCACCTTCAAGAGAAGACCAGCAGGAAGTTCTCCTCTTCACAGCTTTTTTTACTGGTTGGTGTCGTGGCAGTACTGGTCCTGATGCTGGTTTTATGGATGGCAGCATTAAATCATCTCCATTTGGTCTCCGTCAGCCGTATGGGAGCCGATTATTTTTCTCTTTTACACATTTGGCTCGGTTCGTTTAGCAGAACACGCCTCAGGATCCTCACAGCGCGAGTTAAAGTTTCTGAGCCGGACTCTGACGTCGGCGCAGCGGACTCCCTCTGAGCTCGCAGACTTTTGGGCTGACTGAGGAGGAGACTGCTCAGTTTCAGGACTCCCCACCTGCGCTCTGGCTCAATCCGATCTCTGAGAATCTGGGATTATTTCCACACAAACAGACTTTAACTCCACTCGTGCACAATCCCTCCAGGCATGTAAGGAATCTATATTTAAACACATTTAGGCTCAAATTATATGGAAACATTCATTGCAAATGGTATAATTACTGATTTTTTGTATCATAGTTGTCATATACTTCCTGTGGGTGAGTCTGTTTATGATAAAAAAAAAAAAAAAACGTTTTCTCGAAGCGTTGAAGCACCGCTGACGGGGGTTTGTGTCGCAGTGCCTCTGCTTTCCGTCCACGACTGAAAAATGTTTGCACGGTTTCTCTAGTTTCTCATGAAAAAAAGAGTTTATCATACGTCGACTTATTGCATTTCTTAAAATTGTACTTATGGATAAAGAAGCACGTGTTGGGGTTTGAAGCGTGGCCAGTTTTTCACCTGTTTCCTGTCCCGGCTCATGTTGGCGGCTGCAGCTGCATTCACTCGTCATATAAAACACTCGCTGGTTGTTTTACAGCCACTAGGCTAAACCCTACAGCTTAAAGCATTACAACCTGTCAGTGAACGCACCGCGGCGGGGCCGTCGTCGGCTTCACCTGGCGCTCGAAGCTTTTCTTTTAGAAATGTGACCCTTCAAAACGTTGACTCTTTTAAATCCACCGCAGTACAAACGCTGCATCATTTCCACATGTCAGAACTTCTGCAACATTTCTGACTTTCCATTGAAGGAAACTTTCAGATTTCTCACTTTTAATATTTCAGAAGTACATCTTCAAGTATTTTGTGAAAGTTACAAAACAAATCTGCAAAAAGTTTTATTTTTTATGACACATTTTGTTCATTTTTCAAACATATCAGCTGTTTTCTTGTTTATTTATTTATCGCCCACCTTTCGTTGTGGTGGATAATTATGTTATTGTGTGCTTGTCTGTTAGCTAAATATCTCCAGAACCACAGGGCAGATTTTAATGATGAATGGATTTAAACCTAAAACCGATTAACGTTTGGAGTCAGCCTGATTCAAGATGGCCACCACAGCTAATCATAACAAACACATAAACGGCTGTAAGGTGGTGACTTTTACAGATACAGTATTGAGTTGAAGTTTGGTGTAGTAGTAGCTGAGAGTCATCTTCAAAACATCATTTGAGAGCTAACAGATCATACAAGCAAGGCTGCTTTTATTTTAACAATTTAAATTCAATAAATTAGCAGCTCCTTCACAATAAGAGCCACATTATAAAGGGTCTATTAATGCTTTATAAACAGGTTATTTATACACTTTATAAAGCATTAATAAATAATTATTAACACTAAATCAGGCTAACTGTTTGATCAGGTTCTGAACTCTGATTCTTTCAGGTGCTGTTTGTATCCTCAATAAACCCTTCATAAAGGGGCTCTTATTGTGAAATTTGTTTAAAAGCTTCATGGACTTATCAAGATTCATACAAATATCTAATACTTTATATTTAAAACATATAAACTCTGCACATTTTAAAAGTCTAGGCTCTGTCGTTTTTCTCTTCAGCTCCTCGTTAAAACTTCTTCATTGATGCTAATTTTTCTGTTCATTAAAATAGTTCTAAACTGCTCCGTGAGAGTCCAAACCTGCAGAAGATGCATCGATGAATGTGTCAGCTGTCTAAAACAGGAGGATTTTCACCCACTGGCTGATTAGTCACTTTTAAATAATCCTCATGTGGCCACGACCGTTTTATTTAATTAATAATCAAGTAAAAAAATGAAGACGCAGCTGCTACAGCCGCTCGCACTTCAGTTTTTATAAGTGTTGTTAAATATACATTTATTCATGTTGAGCTATTATTTTGTTAAATAAGGAATACATATCAACCCCCCAAAAATAAAAAGTTTCATATCAGCTAAAATCTGCATCAGCCCATAAATAAAATCAGCCGAGCTCAACTAAACTGAAACTTTCTGCCGACGCTCTCTTTGATGAATGAGCACAGATTTTTAATTTTCTCTTAAAACTTTTATCAGCGCCGCCTCATTTCATATCAGCTATTTTAAAATTTTATTATTTATTTGTTCACATTTGAATCGTTCCTCCTGAAACTTGCAGAGCTCTTTACTCGACATCGCAGATATTTACAGACGTGGATTTTTTTTTTTTTGCATTGATCACATTGATATTTCATCTTTTGCATAAAGAACGTGTTTATTGTGTTTCAAACGAGCATGAAGAAGAGAAATGAGTTTTGATGTGGAAAAATGAACCCGTTTTGCCCCTGAAATTGTCCAGAGCTCAACTTTGTGTTTTTTCTTAGTTTCCCTTTTCTCTGTGTGTTGTGTAGCAAATGTCTGGGTAGCAAACGTGCTGCTACCCAGACATTTCTTCTTCCCTGGTTGTAATGCGGGTCCTCGCAGAGCCCTTTGACTGTTGTTTTCCTCTGTCTGTGCTCGGTGTTGTGCTTTTGATCCGTGTCGTGCTCGTTTGTGCGTCCCTCTTATCAAAAAGGAGCCTCTCGGAGCTTAAAGCGGTGGTTTCCAACGTCTGGTTTGGGACCCCACAGTTGGTCCGGAGATGATTTATAAAAATAAATTAAAATTTAAAGATGAGTGCTGCTCTCATAGCAGAAAATATAACAAACAGAGGTTGTATATTTATTAAAACAACACTTTATTGTTGTTTATGCTGCTCATATTGTCATTGTGTTGTTGTTTTTAGCTTGAATACCTCCAGCAGTGATGGAGATGCTCTGTTGCTGCTGTGGGTCAGAACCTGAGAAGTTTGGGAACCACTGCCTTTAAACAACAGGAAGCTCCTACAAAATATATAAAGTGCACCGCGATCTTCAGCCCCCCCCAACCACCACACCACACACACTAAAATGTGAACCCTCACATAGTTTTAAGTTCCATTTCTACATTTACAAGCAAAAAATAACAAAATTATCAAGTTTTGATCCACTCTTGGAGAAATGTAGGTGTTCATATCTGGTATGAACCTTTGGTTGGTTGAAAGTTTTGTGTTTGAAGAGTCTGAGCGAAAAACAAGAACAGCAGCACAATGAAAGAGTTCTTCTGCTTGTATCTTAGTAAAAGTCCAGCGGTGCACTTGTTAATGAGAATTAATTTGGTCATTATTTACTGAGTTGCATGCCGAAGCCTCTTCCACGACATTGACTTTTTGACGTTTGTAATCAGTGTTTAAACTTCTTAATGTGCGTTTTATAAACCCAGATTTGTCCCAGCTTGGTTGCAGAGTTGAGTGGTTCCCAGCCTTAGTGTTAAAAAAACAAAAGGGAAGTTGCTAATTTTATCCTTCTTTACAACATCTGGGTAAACGTGTTGTGAAATAATATATATTAACCATCACAGGGCTAAAAAAAAACATGAATATTTTGGTTAATGCAAAAATAAAAACAGTTGGCCTTTACACTAATCTAACATAAATTTGGTAAAGAATAAAAACAGTTGCTGGCATGTTTCACGAAGCACAAAATGAGATCTTACAAATTTAAATGTAACTTTTCAGCTCTAATTTAATTGTGCCCTTAACCGCAGTAGAATATTTTTATTTAAAATTACAGTATTTCATATTTATTTATTTGGCTTGCTGTTTTTTATTTATTTATTTATTTATTTATTTTTGCTTCTTGGTTACTAAAACTATGGCAACATTTATTAAAAAAAAGGAAAAAATATGTAAATAAATTCACTTTTGATAAACCTCCCCTTGTTCAGCACAGAGATAAGCTAAAAACTTTAATAAAATAAAATAAATACCTCTGTGTTGCAGAGAAAAGCTCCGAAAAGCAACGTTTGACAGAAAACTACTTTACAATTCCTACAGTTATATAAAGTAAAGTTGTGTGATAAAATAACATCCATTGATTTAAATGTTTCTATAGTAATTATTTGCAACAATGGAAATGTTTATTTAAGAGTAATTATAATATTTAGACGGCCAGCGGCAGTTACAATGTCCCACACCTTACTGTTGGTGCTATTAAATGAAAATTAGCATTAGTAGGATCATGTTAGCTTAAAGCAGACTTGTCCCCAAGTACAACCTCGTGTTAACAGCGTGGCTGCTCTTATTAACAATTTACGCATCGTGTTTATTAAAAATAAATTAGAATTTGTGTCAGCGTCCCGAGCTGTTAAAATGTTAGCATTCTGCTCAAAAGCAGTGCTAACGCTGAACAGAGCTTCTAACGATTAGGATGACTAAATAATTTTTTGTAAAAATATGGTGATTCTTTTTGAAGTGTTTAATAAAGTTTTAGAGACAATAAAGTTTTAGATGTTTTGCACATAAGGCTCGTTAATCTGGTAAAGTGCTAATGTTAGCAATCTGATAATACCATTTAGCCAATGGCTATTTTTTAACGACTTTAAAAAGAAGTGTCGCTTTTGACTGGTTTGTGGGGTTTAGTAATAAATTATTGTTAGCAATGCTAAACTGTAAAAAATACATGCTGCTTAGCAACATTTTCTTTAAGTATACATTAGCATCTTAGGAACTAACATTCTGCTCAACTAATGCTAACATTAGTGAGCTAGAGTTAGCATTCCACTTAAAGATGCTGTAATGTTAGCATTCTGGTCAACAGCAATTGACGTTAGTAAGCAGATGTTAGTTAGCCTACTGTCCAAAGTTGCTTTAAGGTTAACATTTCATTGACAGCTGTGCAAATGCTAACATTAATAAACTACAGTAATTCCATTTCTAGCTGTTCAAATGTTAGCGTTCTGCTTAAAAGCAGTGCTAAAGCATTTTCTTGTAAATATCTGAAGTATTTTATTTTATTGGTGTAAATTATTTAGAGACCGGGGGCGCCCTAAATGGCAGCCCTCTCCTCCACACAGAGGACTGTGGTAGCTCGGTGCGTCAGGAACAGCATCTGGCGTACAAACAGTTGCCAAGTCTTTGTGTGAGTTAGTTCACTCTGGCGACCCCTGAAGAAGGGAGCAGCCGAAAGAAGTAAAAAATAATAACTTAAGTAAGAAATTATTTGGAGACAATAAAGTTTTAGCTGAATGTTAATCCAGTGGTTTGGATTACAGCTTTATTTAAAGCTAAAGCAGTTGGGAACCACTAACCTTGCAAAGCTGCAATCGTCAAACTTTAAGCTAAAAAAATCCAACATACTTTGTTTTATGTTCAACTTACATTTTTACAATGTACGTTGAACGTGTGTTTTTGCCGTCTACTTGAAGTAATTATTCCACAGATAATGTACAGTATTAACAAATCTGCAAAAATTTATATATTGTTGTTTGAGCACCTGAAAATATTAGAGCATGCGTTGTTTTAGAGAGACTCGTGTGATGTCCTGGGTTTTTTCAGACCCTTGTGTTAGTGCAGATATGATGCATGGTGGTGGGGGAGCAGAGACGCTGGCATGTAGTTCGTAGCTGTGATTTTCCTGTGTGAAACGGCAGGTTTATAATCAGACATATTCCCTACTCACATGGTTCTGCGTACTTCTAGTTTCTGTATCTTTCTCTCATTCAATCGACAGCATAGTTAGTTTTAAATGCCTGATTGAACCTAGTCAGATTCAGACCCTTCCACGCTCAGTGTTGGTTTCTGCATTTATATGACCTGCAGGTCAACATGCAAGATAAGAGAAGAAGTAAAATATGGAAGTTCTTTGTGGATCATCTGTAGGCCTGTCGCGATAAACAATAAATCAATTAATCTCATGATAAATGAAAATTATCTACCTCATTTTCATTTATCAACTTTATCGTTTCTTCGTGTCTCTACTGAAGACACTGGATGACAAAAGGCTCAACTCCGGTGTCTTGACTGACCCCTCCCTTTCTTTTTTCTCTTTAAAATCTGTTTTAATTGTCCAAAATCGCGTTTTTGGATCGTTAAAAGCAGCTAAGTTGAGAAGCTAAGCTAACA
>JARVGV010000412.1:202731-218638 GCA_031762435.1 Hypsolebias longignatus | reverse complement strand
GTTTCATGTTGCTGCTGGTCTGTTTCATGCTGCTGCTGATCTGTTACATGTTGCTGCTGATCTGTTTCATGTTGCTGCTGATCTGTTTCATGTTGCTGTCTTCATTCGTACTCATCTGCTCACACAGACTCATGTTCATGCTGCTGTTCAGTGTATTGTTTTTATACTACTAGTGCTTAGTGTGTTTTTAGTTAACGTTTATCATAGTTCATATCTTACAGCTTATTACCGTTTTTCTTTTTTTTTTTGGTTAGCTGTAACTGGGACCCTGTGTACACAATTTCGTTCCACCACATGTGGTGCAAATGACAAACTCTGACGTTCAAAAATTGTCTTATTGTTTTGACTCAAACACACTAAAACCAACTAAACACTAAACATGCTACACTCCAACTATAAAATCTACACATGCTAAATATCAAATCTCTCAAATCTCATTACTCACTCCCACCCTCTCTGTCTCTACAAACGCCAAACTCCTTTCAACTTCTGCCTCTTTTTCTTCTTCCTGTAGATTGTTTTGGTGCTTCACAAAGACTTCAGGCCTCAGTCAGAAAGAAGGTGGAGGGTTTTTTTGTTCGGTGGGGGTGAGAACGGGTGGGGAAAGTGGGTGTTTTCTCCATGAGGCTGCCCGTTTTTGATGCTGCCTCTATAGAAATCTGCTGGTCTCTCCTGATCGGGTCACTGACGTGACATCAAGGGCCAGTTTCTAAGGCTGTGACTGAAACTGCTTAAAATTGCCACAAAAAACATGTTTTTAAAACCAGTATGTTACATTTCAATGTTTGTCTGAGAACATAGGTATTTATTTATGTCTCTATCATAATTTGCTGGATATGTCATATGAAGAAATGGTGTGTGTTGGACTTGAAAACGGATCAGAGCCTAAAATTAACGTTATGTTGTACAATTTGAAACTAGTAATTGAAAATAAACTACTTTAGAAAAAGGTTTTTAAGGAGAATCAAATTCGTAATACAAAAACAAACTCAACGTATTTTATACTGTTTAGAATGGTGCGGAAAAGAACACTGACAGCTGCATTAAAACATGTGCAACAACATGCAGTATGTAATGCCAACACTGCAACAAAAACAATTTCACTCACAGAATGTAGGTAATAACTCCAATGCTCCTGGTGGGACAGAGACAAGAAACAGTCAGTGGTTTTGACACAGTGTGGAGTTCAAACCAAATCAAGAACCTATAGGCGCATTTCCACTAAGAAACCCAGAACCTTTTTACACTGGTAATTATTTATCTTGGTAATTTCAGCTATGTTGAATTTCCATTAAGGACATATAAGGCAACTGAAGTTGCTAGCATGTTGCTTCTCCTCCCCTGGCAACGTGTTGCAACTGGTCAGATACATCGGTATGTGTTAAAACTGGACCACATAAGAGGTCCCGGAAGAGGAGCAGTGTCCCTGTAAGCTGGTCCCAGTACAAGTTCTAAGTTCTGACTCTTTCACGTGAACCAACAGGACTTCACCCTTCTTAAAATACACATCCATTTTTCTAACTTTATTTGATTCACATGGTTTTAATTTTATAGCTTTATGTTAATTTACACATTTTCCAACATTTTAACTGTAATTATTTATTTCATGTTTAAACAAAAGTACAGCATACAGCACGTTATACGCAACAAACTATTCTACAGCAATCTGTAACAATGGCCAGGACAAGGAAAGACCATGGATAACATTTGACCTTGATTTGCGGCCTTGAAGCAGGAGAGATGAAAAGTGTATGTGACACTCCATCTGTGTGTATGATGTTTCATTAAATTATCTCAAGAGGATTTGAAATTAGTTTACGGACATATATACGAATGAAGACTATACCATAAGTTGTCCCACCTCCTGCAGGTGTATAAAAAAAAAGTTGTGTAACACCATGACTGTATGCAGGAGAGTAGGTAGGACTTGAAGCCTCACAGTCCTGGTGCACAGCCTCCGGTCCCAAAAATCCAACACAACAGCTATAAACCAGGTCCTGCTGGCTTCAATATCCAACAACGAGAGAAGGCGGGAAATTTCGTCTACTGGTAGAATACAAATAGACGTTGACAGTCAGAGCTGCACACACAAACAGTGCAACGCTGCTTCGGTTCTTTCGTATGCATGTTTCTAGTCGATCGTCATTAGCAAACCTGGTAAATCAGGTCTTGATGATATCAAACTTCAGTTTCTCCTAAACAATCTTTTTATTTGTCATTTCTGAAAAAAAACTGTTCTCATAAACACTGTACCATCTCTAGAAATGTCCTCATCTACGTTGAAAAGATGGAAAATGAGCCAAAACGTTGTAGTAACTATGCCAGGCCTTTGTGTGGTGCTGTAACACTGCCATGAAAATATAATCCGAAACAGGAAACAAGGCATGGAGCATAAACATGACGCTTGCATGCTAGGTGCAAAGCTAAACACGAGAAGAACAAGCGGTACAGATGTCCTCAGTCTCTGAGAGATTTGAACAGTGAATGTTGGTAGTTTTCGAGATGAGTGTTTTTCTGCACTGGAATTGAACAGGAAATGCAGATCTTATTACTATTTTTCTTTTACATGTTATTGCTGGATGTAACTGGGACCCTGTGTACATAATTTTGTTGCACCATAAGGGGTGCAAATGACAAATAAAGAAACTCTGACTCTGAGACTGAATACTACAAAAAGAGCAAACATTATCCATAATCCAGTGGTGTAGTACCTTTTTTTGACCACTTGATGACAGTATAAATCAGTTTGAACCAAAGGATATATAGCGCCCTCCTGCGGCAAAAATCCAGAAGCTGCCACTGGCGATAAAGACACGTGGGTATGCCAGTTGGATATGTATGTCACTTAAACTGATGTTGCTTTGGTGTGTAACTTTGTAAAAACTATGTTGGACTACGTAGTTTTCTCTGGTCCCCTCCCAGTCTGACCAGCAATGACATATTTAATGGTATGTCATCATTCAGTCGCTGGGTATCCAGGTGGTGTTCTGACAACAATGTGGGGTACATAGATAACTGGAATGCTTTTTTGGGAAAACCTGGTCTGATGCAGAGAGATGGCATCCATCCCATTTTGGGTGGAGCCGCTCTTCTTTTTAGAAATTTGGTCAATTTTGTTAACCATTCAAATGATTGACAACCCAGGGTCCAGTCCAGGAAGCAGATTTGTAGTCCTCGACACCTCTCTGCTGCTTCTCCTCTGTTACCCACCCACACCCCCACAGAAACAGTGTCAGCCATGGCTCAAATTAAATAAACCAAAAATCGGCTTTCAAAATATAAATCATAAAAATAGTATTGAAATAAACACAGTTACTTTACCAGAACAAATTCATAAAATCATTAAATGTGGATTATACATCAGATCTCTTTCCTCTAAATCCCTGTTAGTTAATGATCTGATAACAGATCATCATATTGATTTATTCTGTCGGACAGAAACCTGGCTACAACAGGATACTGCGCCAGAAAACTTCCCTGGTTCGTGAAAATGTTTCTGCAGCGGAAATGCGCCTATAAACTGAGTCTAAAGGATGGTCGGTGCATAACGCTCACCACATGTCTGCTGCTGTGCTGAGAGGGTCACCATTGATGATCTCAGGCGCTGAAAGAGAAAAAATTATGAGGATTAAAAAAGTAGCATACAAGTGTTACAAATTCTACAAATGCGCACATTTCAAACTGCACAAATAGTTATATTCTGACATATACAAAGTTTTGAATGCATGTGCACAAATCCCCTGCTGGGCACGGATCAGCTTGCCTGTGAATGGGACTTTGGAGACTTTACGGCTCCAGATTCACCTTTTTACATTTACAAATACACAAGCGTAAAATCAGACACTGCAACCCCAAATAGTTTTCACACAGATTTTCTATTTTGGCTTCAGTTTTGTTTGATAACGAACACGATGAGGTTAGATCAGACTCAATGCACCTTTTAGAGGCCAGATCATTTGCATCCTGTCTTGAGCTGTAAAACCCTAAAACTGAAAGAGGGTGGACTCCCCCACCCCCCCATGGCTGTACATGTTTACATAACTGATTGCAAATGCATATTTTTTTAACAGTGATACGTTAAGTAAGGAATTCTTCACCCTCACCAATGTACTGGGGCGTCCCACTTGAGCTCCTGTACTCCTCCCCTTGACAGAAGTGGTACGCCAGTCCAAAGTCGATAAGTTTGATGATAGGAAGCGGGGATACTTTGTCTGACAGCATGATGTTTTCAGGCTAAAAACAAAAGCACAATGTAGTTATTTGGTGATTCAAACCAAGCACAAAGCTCACATCAGTGTATAGTTACCGGTACCTTCAAGTCGAAATGTGCAATGTTGTTGCTGTGCAGGAACCTCAGTCCCTCCAGGATCTGCTTTATAAACTGGATGGCTTCGCTCTCCAACAGGTTCTCCTTTTCAGCAATGAAGTCAAATAACTCCCCTCCACTAATGCTAAGGTGTCAAACAGAGAAAGAAGGGAGACATTTTACTGGATCCTGTCTGACCCATTAACAGAAGTAAAAGTGGCAATGTAAGGCCTAAATAGTAAAATCCCAGTACACAAGCTGATGCCCCCCATGGCTGAGGGGTTTGTGAAGGGACACTTGACTTACAGCTCAAGGATAAGCACCACTTCCGATCGGCTCTCAAAAACGTCTTTGAGGTTGACGATGTTCAGATGTTTCACAGCCTGCAGGATCTCCACCTCTCGCTCCACGCTGCTCCGCTCCAGGCCCAGACGGCTGCAGGCAGTTTTTCGAACCTTTAAGAACTTGCCTGCCCAACAAGTCCCTGAGGACCTTTCACGGACCTTTCGAACTTGACCAAAATGGCCACTGGAAAGAAGACAGAGATACTTTACAGTACACTGGTGATCCCTAACATACAGCCATGGAAGCTTGCTCCAATAAATGTATTCATTTATTGTAATGCACACATTTAGCGAAAGACTGCAGGGGTGTAACGGTACATGTATTCAGGGTCTGGTGTGTGCAGCCAGATAAAAAACAGATTATTCAAAGATGATAACGGCATATATTAATAGGAGTGTGCTTTTTTGGTTTGTTTTAACTGCACTTGCCAACTACTACAACATAAAAGGAGCTCAATGCTTCAATGATCAGTGTGGAAAACCTTTTGGTTCCTGGTGTCACAATACGAATACACAGCTTTTATACTGAAAGTTGACGTACGGACCAAAGGAGAAATGTATTCAGATTTATGAAAGCGAGTGCACGTTTCTGCACATCTTTACTTTATACGTCCCACTTTACATGGAACAGAGTACAACTGCTGTACTGTCCTGCCCACTGCCATAAATACATTTTTAAATTAGTCTACAACAGGCGTCCACCCTGTGTCCACATAACCACAACACGGGCATCGAGTGAAACATTTACTGAACGTGAAACAGACGTGTGTCGGAGGTGAATGCTAGTGGGTCCAATTTTATTAGTTTTTTTTCCCCTTTTGAGGTTAGGAATAAAAGAAAAAACATGTCAGAATGTATTAAATGCTGTTAATGGAGCAAGATTCAAATTATGGTTCTTGAAGGAAATTTAACCCTTGAATCATCCGTTACCTTCGTGACCATTCATGTCCCTTAGGAGGAAAATCAACAACTTTAACTGAGTAAATGAGTATGTTTTAGTTTTCCACAGTAAACCAGTCGGTTTAATTGTAATTACTCAAGTTCTATGATTTGGTGGACTATAATATCCTCTTACTTATGTACAAAGCAAAGAATCATACATTACCACCAAAAATTCAAGAGTTTTTTGTGAAAAGAATTAGTTGTTATAATCTTAAGGGAATGAATATGTTTGTAAAACTGAAGTATAGAACAAGTTTAAGGGGTAGGTCTACTTCAATACATGAGATATGTTTATGGAATAGTTTGGACAATGATATTAAAAAAAGAGAAGTCACCATTTTTATTTAAGAAAAAGAACAAGAATAAATTGTTGAAAAGATACCTATAGTTTATGTCTAAATGGAAATTGTGATAAGTTATGTATTTTGTTTATTTATGGAGGTTTGTTGATTTAATTGATTGTTTGGATTGATTGTTTGAATTGATTTTGTTAAGAAGGGGCAGAAATGATAAAAATTCTTCTTCTTCTGCTACCTTTCATTTTATATGTAGTTTTTTATTTTCTTTGTTTTGTATTTGTCTTTTAATTGATATGAAATAAATGAATAAATAAATAAAATAAAATAAAACAAGTAAAAGTCCGAACTGAAAAGTTGTCATTCCTAGTTGATACAGGAGCGACCTTTAGCACACTGATTAACACTCCACAAAACTGTGACCTTTCAAACATGTCGGTGGAGGTGGTTGGATTTTCTGGGGCTAAACGAAGACTGCCGTTGACACGCCCACTTGTCACAAAAGTGAGAACACAGACTCTGATACACCCCTGTGTGATCGCTAACAATGCACCAGCGAACATTCTGGGGAGAGACCTTTTCATCAAACTGGGAGATTTGAACTTGTGCTCTGCAGATGGACTTGTGGTGAGGTTGTCAGACGGCACCTCAGTAAACTGCGGCCAGTTCACCACTGGCCACTCTCAGTGTGTGATCCAACCTGTCCAAGATGAGTACACTGACATCTACTGGGGCCTGCTTGAACCTGAGGTCATGGGTGGAGGAGGTGTCTTTTCTGCCTATCTTGCGTGGAAGCCCTGGCTTCTGACGTTGCAACCGTACTCTGCTCCTCCAGACCCCCCACATGTAACTCTCTTTTATGACAGGAAGGGAGACGAGGTTTATCAAGACTACTTTGCAGAACAACTTGCAGGGAAAATCTGGCCTATTACTTCTGGGACTATCTATGCTGGAAGAGAGGGTGTAGATGCAATTGTTAATTTGACTCATGAACAGGAGGGGTGGTACATGATGAACACTAAAGCAATGCCTCATATTTCACTAGGGTTAAATCCAAAATTTCAGGCTAAAAATTTAGGACCCATGGTAAAATAGGCTTCAGAGGCCTTAGATTGGGTAAAAACACCTTGGACTTGTGTCTGTTATTCCCCCAGCTGTGAGTGTTATTCAATCGAGTCTACTACACATGACATGACTTTGATGCAGCACGACATGCTGTCCAGGGAACACGGTCACAAACTGACTGACCATCCGCTCACTGGTCATCTGATTGATAGCATGCCTGGGTCGTTGTGGTCAGGCGGACCCACAGATGTGGGACTGATAAACTGCCCTCCCATAACGTCCCAGGTACAGAAAACATATCTGATTTGGATTACACAGTACCCACATAAATAGGTGGCAGAAACTGGCATTGCAGAAACGATCCAAGGGTTAATAAAAGTGGCATTTTAGAACCTTCATCTTCGAACTGGAACACACCAATCTTACCTGTACAAAAACCAGGTACAGAAAAATTCCGTATGGCACACGATTTGAGGGCAATCAATAAATTATTAATCACTCAGACCGTGTCTGTTCCCAACCCATATGTGGCACTACATGAATTGACCCCAAAGCATGAATGGTTTAGCTACCTGGACCTTGCGAATGCATTTTTCTGTCTCCCTTTGGCAGAGGAATGTAGAGACATATTTTCCTTCACTTTCTGTGGAGCGCAATTGCGATACACAAGAATACCTCAAGGATTTGCACTGTCACCTGGGATTTTTAACCAAGTGTTAAAACAAGTTTTGTGTGAGATCACACTCCCACCAGACACAGTGCTTGTTCAGTATGCAGACGACTTGCTGATTGCATCTCATACTGCACAAGACTCTGCAAGCAACACAAACAGTTCTTGAACATCTTTATGCGGCAGGTTTTAAAGTGAGTAAGAACAAACTACAGATGACAAGACGACAAGTGTCATTTTTGGGGAGGATGATCTCTAAGAAAGGGTCCGGACTGTCCTCTTCACACCGCAACACAATTCTATATCATCCAAACCACTCGCATTACTTCACCATGTCACCACTGAGGCAGGAGAAAATAAACAGAGTCTAGGAAGCCCCTAACTTGATGTTCACCCATGAGGGGATCAACATGGCAGACAGGATAGGAGGAGGAGAGCCACATGTCTGTGAGAAAAGAGTGGAAGTTGAGGACAGAGTGAGACCAGACTTACAGTCTGAACCCCTAGAACAATGACAGGTGTTGTTCTGTGATAGGAGCTGTTTCAGGACCCAAGATGGACAGCTCAGTGCTGGTATTGCTGTTGTGCTTCAGACAGAACAGGGCTACCACACCATAGTCAGTGAAAAATTACAGGGATCACAGTCAGCGCAGAGAGCTGAAGTAAGAGCATTGATTTCAGCACTAAGGTGGGCGGATAGCAAGAAGGGGACCATCTTCACAGACTCGGCGTATGCCTATGGGGCCGCTCATGTGGAATTGTCGCAGTGGATAAGCGGGGGTTTTCTGACAGCAAATGGAAAACCTATTAAGCATGAGGCAGACATGAGAGAATTAGCTACAGCATTGATACTACCAGCAGAAGTAGCCATTGTGAAATGACAAGGTCATGATCCACAATCATCAAACACAGCAGAAGGAAACAGGCTGATTTGGAGGCAAAAAAGGCCTCAGGATTTATCGATTGGAGTCAGATGGTTGTGGTAACATCAGAAGAAGAAGATGTGATGAGATGGGATGAAGGAACCGTCATCTGTTGTCAACAGGGCGCAGCTCCAGAAGAAAAGGCTGTGTAGAGTTAACGAGGAGCGGAAAGAAAACAAGATGGATTGTGGATAAACCCTGAGGATGGGAGATGGGTTCTACCACTGAGTTTGAAGAGGAGAGTTTTTGAAGAAGCCCACGGTTTGGCTCATGTAGGGGTACACCAGATGAGAAGAAACATCCTCAACTGGTGACATCCTTATATGGACTCTTTGATTCGAGCGTTTGTCAAAGAATGCGCATTGTGCAATTTGTATAACCCCAAACCGAGTTTAAACCACAAAAACAAGGACAATTTCCCACAGACATGACACCTGGTCGTGAAATAATCATTGATTACACTGACATGGTTGAAACAGCGCGGGGGTTCAGATACCTTCTGGTTTGCGTTGACACGTTCATCGGCTGGCCTGAGGCCTGGCTGGCTAAAAAGGAAGACAGTCAAATGGTGATCAAGTGTTTGATAAATCATTACATCCCAAGACATGAGTTTCCCACAAAAATAAGATCAGATAATGGTACTCTTTTCAAAAATGCAGATCTGCAAAAGGTTGAGAAGGCTTTACGCCTGAAGCATGCTTTTGGTACTGTTTACCACCCCCCAGTCTCAAGGGAAGGTGGAAAGGTTAAATGGAAACCTGAAACAAAAAATGTCAAAAATCTGTGCACAGACTAATTCTAATTGGCTAGATGCGCTACTGATTGCCCTTATGGCAGTGAGAGCTTCTGTAAACAGGAGCACAGGTTTCACACCTTATGAAATGACCACAGGAAGGTTGTTCCCTGGGTCCCAGCAGAATATTGAATGGCCATCAGAACAGGTAACAAGAATGACACAAAATGTACATTGATACACTAAGAGTTATGTTGTCCAGCTTTGCTCTACAAATTCCAGAATCCAGCACCACTGAGGAAGTGAGGCCACCGTGTCCTCTCTCTAACTGGGTGCTGTTGAAGGTCATTAAGCGGAAGTGGGCAGAGCCACGGTTGATGGGTCCGTACGAAGTTACGGAGCGCACTTCATATGAAGTACACCTGAAGGGGAAAGGCTCCACGTGGTTTCACATCAGTCAGTGCACACCGGCTGACGAACTTCAGCGATCATTGGAGCAGGTCCGGACGGATCTGAAGGAGCAGTGAAGGGGTACATCACTGCGTACAAGCAGGAGAAGGTGATCTGCAGGAGCTGGAGGTGGAGCTGCTTCATCTTCCTGGATCCAGCAGTGAGTGGAGTACGTGTAAGGAGTGGAAGACGCGTCGTTCTTTGATCCAGTGTGTTGTTCCTGTGAAATTAATAGGCAACAGAAACGTTGGGAATGGAGTCCCCCTGTTAAGCCTGAGAGCTCAATCCTGTGTTTTCTTCCTGTTGAATTAAAAGGCAGCAGAAACATTGGGAATGGAGTCCCCCTGTTTGGCCTAACAGCTCAGTTTGGTGAGATTGCCCCTAGTGAAGAAGGGCAAAAGAAGATTTGTAGCTCTCTTTGCAAAAGCAGCTAGAGGAGTTGTGGAGCAGTGTTCTTGGAGGCCCATGGAGCAGTGGCCAGTTGGAGGAAACAAGCCGCCACTGAGGAACAGATCTCTGGTGGCAGCACGAGGGGGAGCCTAAGAAAGAGCTGTAAAACTGAAATTTTCAACAAAGGGATGTTTTAAGTTGTTTTAAAGCTTGCATACTCATTTACAGGGTTACACTTTAGCTTTGAATGGTCATATTAATGTCAACTATTAATCACACTTGATAGATTAGGTTGTTTTTACATCTTTTATTGATTAGACTGTTGAGAGTATACACTGTTAGTATCTTCTTTTGCAGGTTCCCGATCCTGGCTCGAGTCCTGGGGGTCCGGCTTGTTATAAAAAAAAAAAAAAAAATAAAAAAAACTTTTCATTATATAATCAATAAAAGTGTGTGCTGTGTTTGTCAAGTGGTTGGACTTTACCCACTTTCAATAGTATTAATCATTTTCAGTTTATACTGTGCTGCCATTTTAATTGCTGTTACTGTGTTTCTCCCTTTCTATTGATCCAAGCATTTTTTCCTGATTGTAAGGTTGTGTGATTTCAATCATGGTTCTCATATCAAAGAAGATACTGACCGGGGTGGGTATACTACTGATGATAGGGTTTCTCTGATTTTTCTGTTAGAATTTTACTGTTTCATACCAGGTCTCTCTCCAAATGTCGTTCCACGCCAGAGAGGGTCAAGAGAGAGGTCCCCAAGCTTAGGGCTTGGTCCCAAATTCAGGATATTGATCATCTCACATTGAATTTGTCCCATGCTTTTCAGATGAATACAGTAGTTGGTATCGTTATGCTCAGCTTTTGGCTAGAGGACGTTGTGATTCAGAGTGTTATGTTTGCACTAAATTGCCAGTCACAGCATCTCATTTGCCTGTGCGGGTTAAACCCCTAAACCGTAGTATATCCTTCTGTTTTCTCCAGGTCAGTTCTTGTGGATATCCTAGAGAGCCTCTCCGGTGCAAAGCTAAGAGGTATGAATTGGCGCAGTCATCACAGGTGGTTGTGTTGAGTCAGTACGTGGAGTGGACGCCTAATGTGCAGTTCCCTATCTGTGTACGCCAACAACATTACCAAGATGGTTTCCAGGTGGTAGTGGGCTCACTGCCCCCTGAGAAATGTCAAGCGGTGTACCATCCGGGGAATTATCACATCCGGGTTCCTGGTGAGAATGGCACGCTTCCTGTTGAGGATCTTGCTTGGTTGTGTAATCATGCTGTGCTCTTAACTCTACCTAAACACTGGACTGGTATTTGTGCACCTGTGGCTGCCACAGAAGACTCGTTCATGGTATCCTTAAGTAATGGTTCTCATTGTGTCCGTCAGAAGAGGTCAATTGACATCAGGCCTCATGACTCGATTTGGGGGGTCTGATGTACCTCAGGCTTATAAGCACTGGACCACAGGTGGGAAGGTAATGCTTTCACTCTTTCCATGGGCAGGTGTAGGTAAATTACTTTTGCGTGTTGAGACTTTAGATTACCAATTTGGCATTTTCATTAATTCGACTGTTAAGGCCTTGGAAGGTATCTTGGCTGAAATGTCTTCTCTGAGGGTAATGGTTTTGCAAAATAGAATGATTTTGGATTTGTTGACTGCGTCTAGAGGGGGTGTATGTGTGACTATTGGTGAGTACGCCTGCTGTACTTATATTCCGGATGAGAGTGGGACTGACCCACAAGCCAGAGTGACCGAGGCCCTGTCACAGCTGAGAGAACTCAGGGACGCGAAGGCAGCTGATCCTCCTGCGGGCTCGTGGGAGTTTCTGTCCTGGTTCACTAGTGGCTCATGGACTCAGGTTTTACTGAAACTTTTAATCTCTCCTATAGCGATTTTTGTGATTTTTTTGTGTTCTGATGGGTTGCATCACTCAGTGTGCTAAGTTGATAGTATCCAGGATAATTTTCAGGGAGGAGGTTGTAGGGTCTGGTACAGTGTGTCTGGCAGTTCGCTCCGGCGAGGTCTCCACTCCGGTGGAACGTCATCACCTGCCGCTGGCTGAGACTAGATATTTGTAGGCATCACGGGTTAGTTGGCCTATTTTTCAATAGGCCAAGAGAGGGAATGTGGTGTTTTTATATAATTTATGCTTCATATGTTAAACAAATGTATTCACAGGTCTCTTATATGTGTTGACCTCCTGATTTTAAATGTCCTTTATAAGTTACACAAATCACAGTTTGATTATGGTACTCATATCACTGTTTAAATGGTAAAACACTGGGTGTGGCATCATTCACAGAATAGACTGATATTAGAATAGATGGACACTTAATCATATGTTACAATTCTCATTTAATAGACTAACCTTAGAGTTCATATAATACAGATTCACAATATTAAATACTAACATAACATTAGATCACTAGATGAGTGGAACACATGATCACATTAACAATAAACTTTTAGTTAGCTCCACTATAGCTCTGTTCTCACCAGGAAACTTCATGTGCGGAACCAGGAGCACCTCTTCTCACACAGATAAGAACTGGGAGCTGGGTGACTCATTTTCAACAAACTTCTTCCTATGAATTTGAATACAGTTTGATTAAATACACAGACACATAAGGTAAGTAACCATTAATACTCAGTAAGTGACACTACAGTAATATTAACATTTAATGGCAAGCATAACAACAGAATAGACTAACATTTTATACACGAACAATGAACCTCATCTTAGCTGCACAGAAGTATCACAACATTCTTATCAATGGCTCGAGAATTTGGCCTTGATGAGGGGCCGACATAGAAGCCATCGTAGGAGCCACGTAGTCATGGCAACTCAGACTTGCGAGGTGTCAATCATACTCTTTAACCTATGAGAAACTAGCCAGCTATAAACACAATAAAAGCTGTAATCAACGCCCCCCCAGTGAGCAGTTCCATTTTGTCAGCCTTGAGGTCTGGTGCGTACATGTCTGCTCCTATATGCATGCATATACTGTAATTTGTGATCATTACATGAATGTCTCTGAAAGCTTGTAAACTCCTGTGTCCAATAAATCTTTTGAACTAAGGTGAAATCTACAGCTGCTTTGAACACCTATTCACGACAGAATGGTGACCCTCGACGTGGGCTGCTGAGTTCACCTGTTGCTGATTCGACACTCGAGTCTGTTTTCTGCATCTTCACAGAGGACACACAGGGCCCTGCTATTAATTCAGGTAAGCTGATTTCCTGTTTAGGCCCTTTGGGTCCGAAATTTCAGCGTTCAGACCGTAAATCAAATTCATAAATCCTCTGTGAGCATGCACATAAAACTGGCTCCGGAAATAAAGTCAGTTGTTTAAGTTAAGACACACACTGATTGGTTTCACATTACACACAGAGTTTACGTTTTTTTCAGACGTGTGCTACGGCGCTCGTGCACGGACGCATGGTTGTTACGGCTTTTTTACTTTCGGTTTAGATACGTACTAGATCCACGAGCTTGCTCGTGCCGTCGAGAGATCGGTTTGGAACCACTCGTATGGAGTCCGGGGCGTTTGGAACGCTGGCGGCTTAACCGGAGGACGTGCTTGGAGCACTTACGGGTTTACGTGGGACTTAAACACCATTTCCCATAATGTACTGACTGGCCATGCAACGCCTCCTCGACGGGGAGGGTGGTAACCAAGTCCGGGGGACTTGTAGCTCCGTACCGTGGCCACGGGGTGGCATTTGTGAACCACCAAAGGGCTCGCTATCTTTAGCTTATAAATGGGAAATGGAAGTGTCGGGGACACTTAGTTACTTCGTCTAAATTGAGAGTCGGGGACTCGTAGTTTAAGTTAAAGTAGGGATTTTTAACTCGTTTCATTAATGCCGTTACTTGCATTTTATGGTGGTTTATTTAACTTTTTCTGGGTGGGTTCTGTGTTTGTTAAGAAGGGTTAAGAAAAAAGTTTAAGAAAAGTCAAAAATGGGAGAGGTTATTTCAGCTGTCTCGTGTCAGAGTGAATGTGGTGTTTTTGCCTTTTCTTTTCTTCTTTTTCTCTTCTAGTTCTCTGTAATACCAGAGTGAGTGGAGTTCCATATCTTGGGCCAAGTGGCGCTGTTGTCTAACACAACCACAAAGCTGCTTTCAGAGGCAGTTGGCCACAGCTTTGTAGGCTGTGTTAAAAGGACAGCGTTACTGTGTGTTTCTGTGAGTGAATGAGAATAAAGATTTGAACGTGTGGTCAGTGTATTGGTGTGACTGTAAGTAGGTATGGAACTCATTAAGGACATTGTAACCTGTGGAAAGCCTAAAAGATCAAGCTGAACGAGTGGAAACTGTGATTAAAATTATACATGCAGCAAATACAGCTAAATGCAAAGAGCTTGAGAGCTTATTATCTCAACTGGTTGAATCTGAGGAGAAATCATCACACACTTAGCTTGGGACAAAGTTAAAGAACAGAACAAACTTCTTCAAGAACTCAATGAAGAGCTGGTAACCTGTAACTCATTCCTAACACGCCAGAAATTAAAGAAGAAACAACAGAAACGTAAACAGATACAGGAAGCTTATAAACAATTGGCTTTGTTGTGTCAGAGTGTACAAAAAGTGGGCGAGGCAGACAGTGGTAACCCTCCCCCATATGCAGATGAGACAAAAACACCAACAGCCCCCCCTGCTGGCCTCTATCCGAAATGGATGGAAAGTGGGGGGCGGGGGGGGGAGATGGATAGAAAAATTTAATTTGCTGACCATGTGGGTGACGCTGGCAGTGGGAGATCTGAACGCCATTTTTGCTCGATGCGCAAACACAACATCAGTGCAGGTGTATGAACTCTGGAATATTGGTAGCAGGGAACCCGTACAAAATTTCAGATGTGCCAGACGAGACTCCACTGTGCGACGTTTTTACCCAAATCGCTTCAGTAATCAGAACATTGTACCCTCTGCCTATAGGGGTAGCGGTCCCCGACTTCAGATGGGAGAAGATTATAGACCCGTGGGAGTTTATAGAAGAAAGTAAGGATACTTGGGAGAGGGTCACAGGTGTACATGCTCAGTCCATCCAACAGCGCCCATATTTCAGAAAAGCTATTCTTGATGGTTTGCCTAAAGATGTAGACGAGCTAGAGAAGAATGCTGACTTGCTTACCGCCTCACCCGAATGGTGGGAGAGACACGTAATACATCGTTTAAACTATGCTAAAAACAAATGGATAAAGAGGCAGCTGAATTAGAAACTATGAAGAGTCAGTTGATTAAACTGCAGCTGTCGGATGCCAGACATAAATATAGTGATGACAAAAAGAGTAAAGATAAAAAACAATTGATTGTTCAGTCAGAGCCAATGGTTGAGGGGGAGGCTGTGATCCCTGGGACAGTTGCTGTGCAACAGTGGTCTGAAACTCAGGGCCCAAGGACCAGAGGGAGACATCCGGCAAGAGGCACTGGGCGGGGACGAGGAGGTGTGAGGGGGCGTGCAAGGTCATGGAGTCGGGGTGTTACACAATGGAGAACGCAGGAAGATGCTTATTTCAACTGTGGCCAATATGGGCACTGGGCGAGAGACTGCTACTTTCAGTCCCCGGTGCCCCACCAGTCAATGTGGGGACAGCAACAACAGCCACCAGCAATGTGGGGACATCAGCAGCAATACCAACATAACATGGGCCCACCCCAGCCTTTCTCTTCCCAGATGAGAGGTCAACCACAAGCACCTTTCCAACAATATGCAGAACAAGCTCCCCCCGGGTCAGGGGGGAGAGGCTTCACTCAACACTGAGACACCCCACAGAAAATCCT
>JARVGV010000372.1:0-10536 GCA_031762435.1 Hypsolebias longignatus | reverse complement strand
CTACTTTTAGCTTCTAGCTATCCTTTGGATACTTGTAGCTTCTAGCTATCTTCATATTTTTAGCTTTAGTTATTTAGCTAACTTTTTGTTGTTTTTGCCAGTCTGCCACTAGTTTTGGGTAAAAAAAAAAGTTTGCTACTTTTAGCTTCTAGCTATCCTTTGGATACTTGTAGCTTCTAGCTATCTTCATATTTTTAGCTTTAGTTATTTAGATAACTTTTTGTTGTTTTTGCCAAACTGCCACTAGTTTTGGGTAAAAAAAAATGTTTGCTACTTTTAGCTTCTAGCTAACTGTTGGATAAAATAAATTTTCTTTCATTATCTGTTGACTCCAAAAAGCCACTGTGAGGACATGAACCTATTTTTAAACTGGTCTTTACTTGTAAGTGTAGGTGGTCATGATGAAGCTACGTGCTTTTAGCCTCGTCAGTGAGAATCAGCGCCGGACAGAGAGGCAGGGAGAACTTTAACGTCATCAGACGGAGGCGAGGAGGTCAGGGAGTTCATCAGTCAGGCTCCGTGCTCTTTCAGAGAGGAGCCTGCAGGTTCCTGCCTGAGCAGACAACTAACTCACACACATTAATTTAACACAGTCGTTACTGATAATACATCCATGACCTTTACATCCTGACACTAACCTTTACATGTGTTTAGTCTGTTAGGAAATTTTAGTCTGTTAGGAAATTCAGGACATTTTAATTTAAATTCAGGATTGTTTACTAACTTTCCACTTCTTAGGATACTTTTAGCCTACAGCCAATCTTTGGTTACTTTGATAACTTTTTAATATTTAGCTACTTTGGCCTTCTAGCTAGCTTATTGTTGCTCTAGCTTTCAGTCAACTTTTGCAGCTTGTAACTAACATTTTGCTGCTTTTACTTGATCTTTTCCTACTTTTAGCTTCTTTCTAACCATTTTATATGTATTTTTAGCTTTTATTCAGTCCATTACTACTTTTAGTTATATACTTTTGATAGATTTGGCTTTACTATTATCAGCAAACCTTTAGCTACTTTTAGCTTGTACGCTAAGAAACTACAATTTTGTAGTTTTGGTCAAACCTTGAAAATATTTTGAGTTTTATTTACAGCATGATGTTTATGACTCTCAGCTACTACCACACCAAATTGTAGCTCAGTATCTGTACATTTGACAGATTTTTAAACATTTATGTTTTTAGAATAAGTTGGCTGTAGCGGCCATCTTGAAAAGTTAAAGAGTTGAAGTTCTACATCGAGTGATTAGATCCTGAAAGTTTCATCGAAATCTGTCCATTGGTTTGTTAGATATTTTGCTAACAGACAAACCACACACAGGTGGTAATCTGCTCTGATTATAAAACTAAAATATTTTTATTAACATAATACATTCAATCCAGTGCCATAAAACGTTCAGTTTATTTGACAGAAAGAAGCTAAAGATTTAAATTTTTATGATAAAATTCACATTTTTCCACGAAGCGAAGGGCGATAATGTAACTGCGGCTCTTCGTTTTCCGCTCTGACGTCTTTAGAAGCAGAGAAGAGCATCTCTCTCTTTTTTTTTTTTTTTCTGTGAGGACGTCTGTTGAAATGTCCCTCAGCTTCGTGTGGAGCAATCTGTGGTCCCCGGGCTGCAACGTGTCCGCAGAGTGAAGAAAGCTCGAGTTTCACCCAGTTACTCAACATCAGCCGAACCCCGCCACCACAAGCCACCGAAGACGCTCCGCTCCCTGAAAACTTACAACTTTAATTCAATGAAAGGGCTATGGTGTTGTTGCCCGCGTGTCTGTTAGCAAAATATGAACACTATATGTAATCTGCACAGGATGCCTCAGAGTTTAGCTCTTTTTCTGTTACAGCAGCCGAAACTAACATAAAAGAATGATGGTGTGATCTCATCTTTGAGCAAGCCCTTTCCTACTTTATAGCCTTTAGCCAGTCTTTTGCTAATTTTAGATTTAAACTCATATTTTTCTACTTTTAGGTTTGGTTCAATACTTTTGGCTTTCAAGAAGCTTTTGCTACTTTTATCCTTTAGTCAGTCTTTTGCTATTTAAAGCTTTTAGCTAGGCTTTTGATACTTTATCTTTTAGCAAACTTTTGCTACTTTTAGCTTTTCATTGGCTTTTTAAAACTTTTAGCTGTCAGTCTTCTGTTAGCTTTCAGACAGTCTTTTGCTACTTTTAGCTTTCAGCCAGCAATTTGCTACTTTTACGTTTTAGCCAGCCTTTTGCTAATTTTAGCTTTTAGCCAGCCTTTTGCTGCATTTTTCTTTTAGCCAAATTGTTTCTTCTTACAGTTTTTAGTTGGCCTCTTCTTAGTTTTAGCAAGGCTTTTCCTGCTTAGCACAAGGCTTTACTAGCTTTAGCCTTTAGCTAGTACTTGGAGCTTTGCTTTGTTAGCTATAAGCTAGTGTTTTATTCGTTCACTTTAACTAATGTTTCTAAAGTAAATATTAGCATTCATTGTCAAAAAGTGCAGAATTCTCTCTTCAGGGTTTGAACACAAACTTTTCCACAGAACAAAAGAACTGCGTCGCACACCTGTTACCTGATTTATGACGCCATCAGGACGAAGAGCGAAGATCCAAGAAAGACAGATGTCTCACTCTGACGCTTTTGCTGGTTTGTGAATGATCCTAGAGAGAAAAACAATGTACGGTACTGCAAACCAAAACAAACTACATAACAACCCCACTAAAGACACAAATAAATCTGCATTTTATTTTTTATTTTTTGGCTTTAATTTTTCTCTATATGGAAGCTCATTGCTGCCACACTGGGGAAAAAAAAAAAAAGAAGAAGAAGCAGTACAGTATCGCTTCATGACGTAAAAAAGTTGATTTCTCAGACATATTTTTCATTTTAAAGATAAAACTTGATATTTTAACATTTTTTTAAGTATTTCTTACACTCTGTTCTGATAACTTGAACTGATTTTTTTTATAAATTAAAAATATTTCACCAAATTTATTTGTGCCTTCTGTTACTGTGTAATTGTCTGTGTGCCCAGACTCACACAGTGACTATACCTGTGTCCTTGACATCACATGGCATGAAGTCACTGGAGAAGCTGGTCCTGAAGCACATCAGGTCAGTGGTGGAACCAAACCTGGACCCCCCTACAGTCTGCATACCAGCCATGCACTGGAGTTGATGACATCATCATCACCTGCTGCACAGAACCCACACGCACCTGGACAGGGCAGGCAGCACTGCAAGAGTCATGCTCTGCTCTGCAGTAAGCTCCTGGACATGCAGGTGAATCAGAACCTGAGATGGTCCTCACGTGGACACTGTTCGGATGAAGTCCCAGTAGAGACTTTACTTCCTGCATCAACTCGAGAAGTACAACCAACCACAGGAGCTGCTGGTCATCTTCTACACAGCCACTGTTCAGTCTGTTTTGTGCACATCCATCACCGTGCGGTTTGCCTCATCCACAAAACAGGACAAGTCCAGACTGCAATGAACAATCAGGTCTGCAGAGAGGATCCTCCATCCAGGACTGGTACAGGGTCAGGAAAAGGGCTGGTAACATCTCTTGGCTTATGGGTAATACCAGATGGCTAGGCCTCAGATTGACAAAGCCCCTTGGATGAGGGGCGAAACGTTTCTTTTTAACAAAAAAACGAAGTCCAGATGACATGATTCAACCTTTTTTGTTGGTAATAAACGATCTTCGAAAGCTGGTTCCGAAGGTGACGTCATTTCGACGAGTCGAGCCGACTATTCCCGATGTTTTTCCCGCTTGCCGCCGGTGGAGCTGTTCCCTTTAAACAGGCAGCTCGCTGCTTTTTTTTTTTTTTTTTGTCCGCCGCCACTTTCCCTTTAAGGTGATGTCGAACCTCGTCACGGGTCACTTTTTTATTTATTTCGGCGACATGTCGGCCGCCAGAAACTTGGGCCGAACAGCGAGACACTGAAGAACCGGAGACTTTGCGAGGACAAGAGAGGAGTGCAGCGGCGGCAGCATCCGGGCGGACAGCATCACGGAGGAGGACTTCCGGAGACAGTTCTGGACAGAAATGTCTGGTTCCGACCCAGGCGCAGCCGAGATACCCGGGTGACGACATCTAAATAAGGTAAGTTCGGAGAGCTGGGGCTCCCGGAACGTTTGCCCCGGCGGGAGTCTCCCTCCCCGGCTTTATTTAGAGGCCGGACCAGCTCGTCCTTGTGTTTTACAAAGAGTCGTATTTTCTGTTTTTTATGGAAACACGATGAGTAACGCACAGAGGAGAAACATGATCACCCTTCCTGGTTCACAAACACCTGTAGGCCCAAATGGTTTTTGCCCAGTCCCTGTGCGTCTGTTAGCAAAATATCTCAGGATGGATGTCTCCTGACTGCTCATTCCCTGAAAGTGACAAGTGGCCACAATGTTTACATAATTCTGTTTTTCTTTCTTGCAGAGATCTGCACCTCCTGCCCTCCATCTTTGCTGAGACCCCACCCCTCGCTGTGACGGATGAGGTCCCCGGACTCGCCTCCCCTGGTCTCCCCATCCCCATGCCCCGCTCCTCCTCCATCCCTGCCCTCCTCCCCAGTGCCCTCCTCCCCAGCCCCAGCCTCCTCCTCCCTCCCGGCCCCGCCCTCGCTGCCCCCCACGGGAGAGGTGATGGTCCTGGCTCTGGGCAGGAAGAAGCAGCGGGTCCTGATCGCGCTCTCCGTCCTGCCCAACCTCTTCCTGGCCTTCCTGCTCTCCTCCGACCCACTCATCACCCTGTCCCCCCGCCACCGCTGCCACCTCCCGGGCCCTCTGCCATCGCTGGAGGTCCTGAACGCCACACTGCCCTGGGAGAAGGGGGAGAGGCCAGGGGACCCCGGGGGACTGTCCCAGTGCAAGCAGTACTCCAACAGCAGCCAGCTGGCCGTGGTGGACTGCGAGTCCGGGTGGGACTACAACGTCACCGAGGGGCTGAAGAGCAACATCGTGACAGAGGTAAAACCGAAACGACGGGTTTTACCTTTACTCTCGTTTAACAAAAGAATAAGAATCAGTCCTATTTAAATAGAAGGTTTATGAACAATCAATGTCTTACCTGCTGTAAATAGTTCTTTACATGACCCCAGTTCGGAGTGAAAAAAATAAATCAGTTTAATCTTCACACTTTCATGGCAGCTCACGTCGTCGACCTTCAGTTATTTTCAGAAAAATCCTGACATTCCTGCAGGAAGTGTCCCACGCTGCACAGGAAGTGCTACAGTTAACCACAGCTGCCACTGTGTGAGCTGGAGTTGCAATGAAATTCCAAACCGGGTTCTTACGCAATTGGAAAGTGTTTTAGTATTTTCCAGGTCTGGATAAGTTAAAAAAAAAAAAAGACAACACAATATGAAAAAAAAAAAACCTTTATTTTTAAACTTTTCTCGTGAAAGCAGAATCTTTTCTCACTTCGACGTCTTTAGATGACGAACGCAGTCGCCGCGATGTCCACTGCCGGTTTCCATACCAGCTTCTGCAATCTGAAACACCTGTTTGTAACGTGGTCAAAGGAAGCGCTGGGTCTTTGTAGACCTGTTGCATCGTGACCCGGTCTGGTCCCAGCTCGGTCCAAGATGCTCTCACGTTTGAAGAGTTCATTGCAGACGAATCACCGTCCTTCCACCACCCTCCTGAACAGCTGGTGTGAGCAGCTTCTGCTGCGTTTCTCCAGACTTGGAGCTGTGCATTGTGGGTAAACGTCTTCACTCTGGTCTGGTTTTGTTCCAGGCAGGGGAACGGCGAGAGTCACAGAACCTCCCACAAGAGCTTTTCCCACTTCCTAAAGTCTTTGTGCAACAGAAACAATCAATATTTATTAATTTGTTTATGGAGACAGTGATGTTCCCACACTGCCACAGGAAACCAAAGATACTGGGGGAAGCATTTAGCCGCAACACGCATGATGATAAAAGTGTGGCGACAATCTCTTTGCTGTCAGAACGACCTTTACTTCCTGTGCTGAGATGGCAGGAAGATGGTTCTAATCAATGCCAGAGGCACTAATGCACCCCCATACCATCAGAGAGGCTGGCTTTTGGACTGTGAGCTGATAACAGGCTGGATGGTCCGTGTCCTCTTTAGTGGCGTTCAACTTTGCCTCGGTCCGTTTTAAACGCATAATCAATGTTGGCGTTCACATGCGGGTTCTTCGTGTGATAGAGCTTTAATCTTCACTTGTGGATGAACTGTGTTTACAGACGAGTGCTCCTGAGCCCACGCTGCCCCTGAACCTTATTTTATTTCCAAAATGAATACATTTCTTTTAAATTTAAATGTTTTATTTGTTTTGTTTAGTTTATTTGTTGGCTTTAAGAGAGTTTAAAATATTTGCGTTGTTGTTATTTGCATTTTTACACAACAGTCCCACTGTGTCCAATGTTGACGGACTTGTGCTAAAATAAAGCACTTTAAAAAATTTTAAAAAAATTAACGCTTTAATTCAGGACATATTCTCCGCTCAGTTCAACGTGCACAGTTCCCGTGGCTTCAGGTTTCTGTTCCTTCCACAGACACAAACAAATTATTTTCCCCGCCAAACCGGTCGGGGGAGTTGTAGAACCCGTCCGTGTTCATTCCCGCCTGCCGCCTCCCTCCGGTCTGGATCATCAAAGTGGTTCTTCTCGGAGCGGCAGATCAGCTTAACGCAATTAATCCCTAAATTTATGTTTTAAAAAAAATAAATTTTAGCCAAACTGCACCGCGTTGGTTCTGACGTTCGTCTGTAAACAGATTATAGTGGGCTGCAAAAACATTCACGCTCCTTTGTACTTCCTGTTTTGTCTAATTTTCAACAGATTTTTTTAACCACCGATCAGATTTCAATAAAACTTTAAGGATGTAAACATTTTCGTGACCGGCACAATTTAATTAAAGATGGCTAATCACCATTAGCCCTCAAAAGAAAATGGCTACAACCAGGGCTTAATTTGAGCTGGATCCTGCTGGAACAGGATCCAGGATCTCTTATTTTGACCAGGTGCATTCTGATCATAGTTTGCTTGGATCCGGTAACTCTCAGGCTTACCAATTATAAACTTATGAACAAATTTGACTAACTTGAATGGATAAAACTTATATTGGATATGTAAAATGAAAATAATTACCATATTATTTAATTACCATAAACACTAATTTTAAACACAACAGCCACTTACGAGCTGCCCCTTCAAGTAAGCATTTCTGCCTCTACCCTAAAAAAAAAAAAAAAATCTCCGCCCTTAAAAGAGTGGTGGGGTGAGTGCAGAACTGACCAGGCAGGCGCCATGTGGAGTTGGACAGCAACGAGCAGGGACAGTGTCGGGTTTGGAACCATCAAGTAAGGAGGGAGAAGCCCCCCACTTCTTCCAGCCTGCTCCCCTATTTGTGTTCCGGCTTTGATCGGTTTACATATTGAGCCCTGGCCACAACTAAATGACGTGTGTTTTTCCACCCAGTCGAGCAGCTGGGCTCTGACGGACTCGTGTTTTTGCGTCTCCAGTGGGACTTGGTGTGCGGTCGGTACTGGCTGGTCCCGGTGGAGGAGGTGTGTTTCATCCTGGGCGTCCTGGTTGGCTGTCTCTGTTTGGGCTTCGCAGCTGACAGGTAACGTAGCAAGACAACCGTCCTGTCGTCCTCAGTTTGTCCACCAAGACCACCTCTGTTTGCAGCAGCCGAGGACAAAGTTGTGAAAATTAACTAATTTGACAAAATCCAAGTTTCAAAAAGCTAAAGAACGTTTATGATTCTGAGCTCGGTTTGTCGCTGCTTTGTTTGTTTCATGGTTTGCACTGAACAGAAGTGGCTAAAGATGGTGTTAAATTTAAATTTAGGCTGTGCACAGTTGTCAGGATGTCTTTCGTTTGGCTAAAAATTTTTTTTTTTTTTTTTTACAATTAGCTTTTAGTAAACTTGTTTTATTTTTTTCTTTTCAGGTTTTAGTTAGCTTTTGCTATTTTCAGCTTCTAATTAGCCTATTTTTAGATAGTTTTTTGCTGCTTTTAGCATTCAGCTAAACTTATGCTACATTTAGCTTTTTGCTCATTTAGATTTAGTGTTCTTTTTTTTTTTTTAAGGTAGAAATTGGTTACATTTAGTTACTGATTTTCACTGGCCTTTTGCTTGTTGTAACCTTTTTTCATTTAGGATTTATTTAGACTTTTGCTACCGTATTTTTAGCATCTTGCTTGTGTCCTGCTCCTTTAACAACTAGCCTTTTGCTTGTTGGGGCTAGCTTTTCGTGACTGAGCATTTTTCCTAGTGTCTCACTTTGAGTCAGACTTTTGCTACATATAGCTTTTAGTTAGCTTTTTGTTACTTTTAGTCTTTTCCCAGTGTCCTTCTCCTTTTAGCTAGCCTTTTGCTACGTATAGCTTTTTGTTACTTTTGGCCTTTTGCTAGCATCCTTCTTTTAGCTAATGTTTTGCTCCATTTAGCTAGTATTTTGTCACTTTTAGCCTGTTGCTGATGTCCTGCTATTTTTAGTTAGCCTTTTGCTACATATAGGTTTTAGCTAGCCTTTTGCTACATATAGCTTTTAGTTAGCTTTTAGTTACTTTTAGTCTTTTTTCAGTGTCCTTCTCCTTTTAGCTAGCTTTTTGTTGCGTATACCGTAGCTTATAGTTAGGTTTTTGTTACTTTTGGCCTTTTACTAGCATTCTTCTGTTAGCTAATGTTTTGCTCCATTTAGCTAGTATTGTTACTTTTAGCATGCGGCTAATGTCCTGCTATTTTTAGCTAGCCTTTTGCTACGTATAGGTGTTAGCTAGCTTTTCGTTACTTTTAGTCTTTCTCCAGTTTCCTGCTCCTTTTAGCTAGCCTTTGGCTACATACATCTTTTAGCTACTTTTTGTTTGCTGTCCTTTCAGACAGCAGTTTGCTACGTTTAGCTTTTAGCTTGAGTTTTGTTTCTCAAGTGTCTTGTCCTTTTATTTTTTAGCTCGTGTCCTGCTTCTTTGTTGCGGCAGCGACTCAGTTTCAGCTCTTTTTTGACAAATTTCGGCTTGTTTTCAGTGCTGACGCAGCACCTCCATGTTTCATGTTTGAACTTAATGCCCGTGTGTCCCTGCAGGCTGGGCAGGTCCAAGACCCTGCTGACCTCTCTGACCCTGTCTGTGGTGTTCGGGGTGCTGGTGTGCGTCTCGCCGTACCCGTCCATCTTCATCGTCATGCGGTTCTGCCTGGCTGCTGCCAGCGCAGGAGTCTATCTGACGCTGTACATCATGCGTGAGTATTTTATTGTCTTATTGCACATGTTTGTGTCGTATAGTGTCGAGAGGCGTCAAAAGCTCCTCCTACCAAAGACGCCCACAATGAGCTGGTTCTTCTAAAACAGTTGTAGCGTTCAGCGTGTAACTGTGCGTTCACAAGATGCATGTTTTTATGTTTAATGTGTTTTCTGTTGAAAACTCTTTGAGGTCGACTTAAACACGACTAAATTCCAGTGTGTTTGCTCCGGCAGGCCTGGAGCTCTGCGAGCCGTCTCTCAGGCTGGTGGTGACCGTGCTGGCCGGGCTGATGACTGTGGCCGGAGAGCTGCTGCTGCTGGCTGTGGCCCTCGGCTGTCAGTCCTGGAGGGGCCTGCTGGGGGCCGGAGCAACTCCCTTAACGCTGTTCCTCAGCTACGGGTACAAACGTGTTTCTTCGTGTGTTTATTTGTTCCTCAGCATTCCTAGTTATCAGCTGGTCAACATAGATGTCTGTCCTGGTCCTGGTCCTGGTTCTGGTCCTGCTGGAGGTTTCTTCCCGTTAAAGGGAACCATTTCTTTCCAGTCACCAAAGTGAATATTCAACCTACTCTGCTCTCCTCTTGAGACAGAGCACGTTTACCAGTTGTCGCTGTGCGATGTTTGTGCCCTGAGACGACTTCGGCTGTGATTTAGTTTGATGTAAAGAACCTGAACCTCCGTGAAGCAGAACCTTCCTGGAGCACAATCAAAATTCTGACATGAGCAAACAGTGGATCTCCATGATCCGACGGGGCAGAGAGCTGACTGGAGACTTCGTCAGGTATGAACTGGGGTTAGAGAGGACAGGAAAGAGACGGGACAAATAACGGGTGGTCCAGGAGTAGTTACTATGGTTCGGATGTAGTTTATATGGTCCAGGTCTAGTTTTTATGGTCCAGATCTAGTTTCTCTGGTCCAGGAGTAGTTTCTGTGGTCCGGGTGTAGTTTCTCTGGTCCAGGTGTAGTTTCTCTGGTCCAGGTGTAGTTTCTGTGGTCCAGGTGTAGTTTCTGTGGTCCGGGTGTAGTTTCTATGGTCCAGGAGTAGTTTCTGTGGTCCAGGTGTAGTTTCTATGGTCCAGGTGTAGTTTCTATGGTCCAGGTGTAGTTTATCTGGTCCAGGGTAGTTTCTCTGGTCCAGGTGTAGTTTCTCTGGTCCAGGTGTAGTTTCTATGGTTCAGGTGTAGTTTCTATTGTTCAGGTGTAGTTTCTGTGGTCCAGGTGTAGTTTCTGTGGTCCAGGTGTAGTTTATCTGGTCCAGGTGTAGTTTCTATGGTCCAGGTGTAGTTTCTCTGGTCCAGGTGTAGTTTCTATGGTCCAAGTGTAGTTTGTATGGTTCAGGTGTAGTTTATATTGTTCAGGTGTAGTTT
>JARVGV010000355.1:0-10215 GCA_031762435.1 Hypsolebias longignatus | reverse complement strand
GTGAGGGAAGAATGGAGCGTGAGATTGACAGATGGATTGGTGCAGCATCTGCAGTATTGCAGACTCTGTACTGGTCCGTTGTGGTGAAGAGAGCTGAGCTGTAAGGCAAAGCTCTCTGTTTACTGGTCAATCTATGTTCCGACCCTCACCTATGGTCAGGAACTCTGGGTAGTAACCGAAATAATGATTGTGGATATAGAGGGTTGAGACGTCATACTCAAGCGTCCACCCTGAGCGGCTGCAGACCAGCTCCACAGGCAAGGAGCATTTACCTTTGGGACAAATTGAGTTTGCCGACACGCCTACTGGATTGATTGACAGGTCACAAAAAAAAAAAAAAGACTAGAGCTGGCAGCCACTGCCACAGCAGTGTTCTGTGTTTATATGTTGTTAATAAAAAAAACTGACCCCCTCCCCCCCCACACACACACAAAACAAAAAACAAAACAAAACAAAACAAACAAACAAACAAACAAACAAAACAAAAAACACAGGGAGCGCTGGCCCACATCAGACTGGCCCACCAAGAAATCTTCAGACCCTCCTGCAGCCACACTGGGCCTGATTTTAATTCGCTCGCAACAAATTACTTAATTTCTCACAATTTCAGTCTTGGAGTCAACGGACGAGGAGGAAGAGATAGCTTGCCTCTTGGAAAAACAACAACAACAACATAAAAAAAGGCTATTAAACCAGATCAGGGATGAAGAAGGGGAATTTAATTATGGCTGCATCAATCCACATTTTTAAACTTCCGATTCCGATACCTAAATCTGGATATTGGCCGATACCGATTCTGCTCTGATATCATCATCATTATTGATTTTATATGAAGCTGTGATAATCTCCTCTCAAGTACATTTTGTACATGCATGCATGTCCAAAAGGCAACTTGAGGTAAATTTTATTAATGTTGAATAAGGTTCAAAGTTAGAATTAAATTGTGTTTTTTTTATTCATATCTTTAAAGTGGATATTAAAGTGATTCATTTAAGTGATTGTTTGCTTAAAGTTATTTTATATATTTTTTTTAAATAAGGTGGAGGTACAAGATTTTTTTCTTCTTTCTGCACTCTTTTCATTCAGTGTTTTCTTTTTGATGAATTTGTTTTGTTTATTTTGTCTCTTAAATGAATGAATTAAATAAAATATTAAATAGTTTTACATTTGCTAAGTTTATGGCATTAACCAACACAAACATGTTCCTGTTTTTTAGTACATCGCTTTATAATGTAGCTGTTTTTGTTTCATTTTTTTATATACTTTTCTTGTAATTTTCAATTCATATGCTTTTTTTTTTCAACGATTATCTACTGTTGTACTGATAAATATCTCCTGGAGGGTAAACTAGACCTTGGCTGCAGGTATCAAGCTGCAAAGTCCTTTTTCTACAACTGATAGCAGTTTTTCATTAATTACGATGAAGTTTAACAAATTCTTGGTAATCATTCGAGCTCCATGGCTTCAGCTGTATTTTTCTTGTTTAGTCTGTGGCGGGCGGTCGGATTTCGGTCAGCTGCGCTCAGTCTGCCTCGCCTCCGAAACGGGCAGACTGAGCGGGGCAGATTGGGCGCAGCTGGCCAGGGTCGGGCTGCCTGCTACGGGTTCAGCGAGAGGAGCAGACCGCTGAAGCCATGGAGCTCGAATGTCCAACGTCAAACTAATTTTACCACAGTTTAATGTGGTGCTATGGCTGTGCAGACATTGCACGTTGCTGTCTTGCTTTGTGGTGTTTCTAGTGTAAAATAGTTTCGCACAGCGGACATGTTACGATGAAAAGTTGGCTAGCTGTTAGCCACTGTGCTGCTCACTCAGTCCTCAAGTTGTAGCTGCCTGCAAACTATGACATGGATTTCCTGAATGTGAGGTTTGTCTTATTACTCTGGGCTCATGAGACACGCCTCCATTGAGGAAATCCATTCCATAGTTTGATGCCAACTTGCAGAGACATGCATCATGGATCGGAAATCTCTGCAGGTTGGATTGGAAAAATCTGATATGTAAATTATGCCGTTATCGGAGGCTGATACCGGATCGGCTCCATCCCTAAATTTAATACATTGGTGTTGCATACAAAGCAGTCCGTCGCTGTGCAGTTTATTGTGTGACACAGAGTAAATGTGTATGTGGTCGTAAAAACTGAGCTTTGCACAGACGTGCCATGTGGACATCTGCTTTGACTGTAATCCAGTACACACGGACCTCCACAGACTGAAGTACACCCAAGTATACTGTAGCCTTAAGTCTCTCGGTTGGCCTGGGAACGCCTTGGGATCTTCCCAGAAGAGCTGGAAGGTGGCTGTGGAAAGAGATGTCTGGGCCTCCCTGCTCAAACTGCCCCCGCGACCCGACTTTGGAATAAGTGGAAGATAATGAAAGGATGGATGGATGGATGAGTTATAGCCATTGTTGTGCTCGCTGATGATGTGGTGGCCACCTTAAATTGGGTTGACGCCAAAGGTTGGTTGTAGGAGTCTGAGAGTTTCAGTAAAATATATGCAAGGATTCAATTCAAGGATTCAAGGTTCTTTGTCATTCGCACCACATGTGGTACATGAGGTGGAACAGATTTGTGTACACATGGTCCCAGTTACATCCAACAAAAGTATAAAATGTAAAAAAAAAAGTATAAAATGAATGTAAAAGTAAATGACAAATGTAATAAATGTTTTTAAAAAAATCCACGTGTTTGTGCTACTTTGCAAATGAGACAAATGCAGACATGCCCCCCCCCACACCCACACACACACATCTGTAGCCTTGAGTAGAATTAAGTGAGCACAGACGTGTGTTGGATTCAAGAGTTTAGTTTGTAATTAAAAAACTATGAATTGACCTACTAACAACTTTATTTTTATAGTTTTAATTGATAGAAACTGTTTATTGGCAAGCGTTTATTCTGGCTTGGAAAAACATAGCGACCACATCATTTTTGTGTTGCCTTTGGCACATTTTCCTGACAGAAACTGGCTGTCACCTGCTAAAAACAGTCACCTGGACAGTTCCCTCAGGCTGACAGACATGTTAGCTTTATCCTTGGCTGCAGATGACTTCCCCTTACCTGGCTTGGCAACATTGCCATCTGATCTTTGGCTCGAGGTAATCAAGAAAAAAATATGATTTGAAAAGACAGAAAACATGAGAATTTCAAGTAAAGGAAATTAAAAAAAAGTTTGAATTGGAAGGTAAAATCAGATGGAGGCTGAGGAACAGGCAAAGGAGGGGGAGACACCTGGGACTGGGCCCTGATCCAGCTTGGACATCTTGTCACACCTGTTGTGCTGACTGCCTGGCAAGCACAAGTGAAGGGAGTAAGGGGGTGGCCATCTGGTCCATCCTGCCCCTTTCAATGTGTTGCCATGGAGATTTTCTTGTCTAGCCAAATATGCAGTGAAAACCTTGCTGAGAGACAACAGCTCCTATCCACCTCTCGCGTGTCCCCCCCTGAGCTGATTAATTAGTTGATTTTTCTAATTAACATCCTCTTGCTAATATTAACATCCCTGTTAATCCAAGTTATGAGGGTTAAGAGCTGAGAACAAAAATATTATTAACAAATTTCACTTGAGATGAGCTTCATTTAAAAATATAACAAAACAAAATTAGCAGTTTTGTGGAAAATGTTACGTGAACGCTGAAGGCTAAATGACTTTTCTGAAGTTGACTGAAGAATTTAAATTTAAAACTGAGTAAAGATAATTCAGTTTCCTAATGGTTAATACCTGCATTATGGAAGCAGTTTATGTTTTGTAACAACACATTTTTGAAAGATTGCTTAAATTTTAGTTGAAGTCAACAAGTTCTGGTTATTTAACTTTTAATGTGTCTGTTTTATTTAGGAGATTTATGTTAAAAAAGTGCGAGTGGTGGCACAGAGGTTAAAAAGTGAGATTGTGATCGGAAGATCGCCGGTTCAAGCCCTGATACCGACAACATCAAAAAGTGTGGGTGGGATAAGTGAAGCAGTAACACCTGTCTCCATCCTCATCTGCCCCACCCTGGGCCCTTGAGCAAGGCCCTTAACCCACACCATCTGCTCCATCAGGAACCCTAGATAGCAGCACTCTGCTCCACACAGAGGGCTGTGGTAGCTCACTGGTCTGTGGTTGTGTCAGGAAGGGCATCCGACATAAAAACAGTTACCAAGTCTTTGTGCGACTAGTTCGCTGTGGCGACCCCTGATGAAGGGAGAAGCCAAAAAAAAAAAAAAAAAACAACCTTTACTGCCAGTTTAAAATTGATATGAAAAAGATAATGGTGGTCAGGGATGAATTGGGTGAGTACATATCTATCTATACATCTATCTATGCATCCATCTATACATACAACTGTGTGTTTTGTGACTGGCTCTTTCATTTATTTAACCTTTATTTATACAGGTTAGTCCCATTGAGTCACGAGGACTCATTTACAAGAGAGACCTGTTTTAGACAGACAACATGTAAAGTACAGACAATCAAAATGCAATTAAAATCAAATTAGTGTATAAAACAATAAATCAAGGTGTCATATAAAACAGGGTAAAACACTTCAAACAAGAACATATTTGTTTTGATATTTCTATTGACATTATTAAATGTTTTAAATCCCCTAAATAAATTAAGGTGGAAACCAGATTTTTTTGCAAGGAGCAGTGAAGGAAAATACCTTTTTGCAAAGTTTAGTCCACATTGAGGGAACACTGCATGTAATGATGACCTGAGAGCACATGCTGTAGTCGCACTGATGACGTGACATGTGGGAGGAGACATGAAGGCAACAGATAAAGGAGTGATTTATAAATTAAGATGTACCAGTGTGAGAGCCTACATGCAGATAATGACTAACTGACCAATGAGTGCAGTGAGTATGGTAGTTACAACCAGTTATGAACCTTAGCGCACCATAGTAGACACCATTGACAATCTGCAAGGAGCTGGCAGGAGCATTCATGCAAATAATGTCACCATGGTCAATGGCCAGTAAGAAAAGAAGCAGTTACAAGGTTTTTCTGTCATTGGGTGTTAAGCAAGATTCAAAAAAGTTCAAGACAAAAGAGCTACTAAAAAGAAACCCAGTTTTAATTTCAGTTTCTTAATCAAGTTTTTGAAATGTGGTTTAAAAGAGAGATGTGCATCAACCAAAATTCTCAAATATTTGTAAGAATGCACAAACTCAATAGGAACACCATGCATGGATGAGATGGGGGAAAGAACTGCTGGCACCAACTTTCTGTTTGAAAACAGCATCCCTTTGGTTTTATCAGCGTTTAGCACCAGTTTGAGATTAAACAAATCTGACTGAAGGATGTCACAAAACTTTGAATTAGGTTTTTAGGCAGAAGTATGCTGAAATCTGCCCAAGTGCAGAATGTTTTTGAATAAATTGCTGCAATCTCCCTTCTTTTCAATGAAAGCAACAAAGGTATCATTAAAAACAAAGTATAAAAGTTGCAAATTCCATAAGTGATGGCTGTAATGTCCAAAACAAGCAAATTATTTTGATACTTGAATGTGTGCAAGATCTGAAAGCATGCAGAAGTAGTTAATAATCTAAAAAAACATGGCTGAAACTCAAAACAGGAAAACATTTTTATAAATACTGAACCAGCACAATTCAGCCATCGATCTGTAAAATACTGAAATGTGTCCACATGTGAAACCTGAAGATCACAGCTGACTACTTACAGAGAAACTTACTTTCCTTACTGTATTTAAAATGGTATTCCTTTAGTGAATAAAGTGACAAGAGTATGTGGTTTTACAACATTTAAGGAAAAGATGACACCCTGAAGCACCAGAACTCTGTTTCAAGCATATCCCTTTTTTCACTGAAGAGTCCATTCAGTATTCATGCTGAAAATTAATGTTTCACCAGAAATACTCTTTAGTGCATGTCATTTGTGTAGCTAGACCTATTAGACACATGTGAATATAAGAGTGAACCGGTTAGCCATTATCAAAATTTTATGACACTTCAGCCCACGAATGTGTGTTCATGCATGTGGGTGTGTGTTGCCAGATGTTGCTGTATTAAAAATAGGTCTTTGTTTTATTAGGACAAAAGGTGCTAAAAGCAGCCTGAAATGTAAAAAAAAAAAAACCTTGAATGTAAGATTGACTTTTAGGGCCACTCAGAAGAAAACTTTTATTTTTAAATATCCAGATCAAATGTTATTGACAGAAAAAGTACATATTTTTTTGGTTTCCTCCTACAGACCACTAACATGCATGTTGGGCTGAGTGGTAATTTGAAACTGTCCCTTGATGGGAGTGAAAGAGTGAATGGTTGTCTTCTCTCTGTACCCCTGTGATGGACTTATGACCTGTCCAGTGTATACCCCGCCTCTTGCACAGTGATTGCTGGATACGGGCACCAGTGACCCTTGTGACCCTGAAAGGACAAATAATAATGTGAAATATATTATATTATTATTATATTGTTATTATTATACTGTTGAAAATCCTTTTGAAATTCTCTTCAGAAGGATTTTCAACAAACACAACATCCCAGTACATTTCAAACCCAGCAGGACTATGAGACAGAGGCTGGTCCACCCTAAGGACAAAACGCCCACACACAAATAGAGTGATGTTGTGTATGTGGTCCAGTGCAGCGAGGACTGTCCAGACCTCTACATTGGGGAAACTAAACAGCCTCTTCACAAATGAATGTCCCATCACAGGAGAGCACCACCTCCACCTCACGGACAAGGGACACTCATTTGAGGACCAGAATGTGCACATTTTGGATCATGAACACTGATGGTTTGAGAGGGGTGTGAAGGAAGCTGTTTATATTAAGAGAGAAAAAACTTAACAGGGGAGGAGGTCTCAGATTCCAACTTTCAAAAACGTATATAATGCAGCTTTTGGACTGATTCACATATGATTTTCACACCTGATGGAAACAAAGGAGCCTCATCTGTGAATTAGACTAACAAAGACCTTAATAATAAACTCACTGTTAAGGTGTGAGGTGTGATTTGTCAATCTACATAGGTATGTGTGTATCTTATCTCAGCCTTTAAAACCTGATCCCCACAATCTGCTCTTTGAATTGAGAAAGCTCCTCAGACGAAGAGCAAAACGTCTTCTGTAACAAATAAAGTCCAGTTGTTTCTGTATTGAAAGTTTTTTGATTTTATCATGTCCTGGAGGACTGAGAATCTTCACCAGCATACCGAAAGGAACCCTTAAACTCCCAGGCCTTCGGTAGAGGACCCAAACTTAAAGTGAAGTGGAACTGCCCAAGTGGAAGAGTAGGGCAAGCTCCAAGTTTCATTCATTCATTCATTAATACGCACGCACGCACGCACAGACAGACAGACACAGACTTGACTGTATGCAAACACATTATTTGTTTCTCCTTTATTGTACATTATTACAGACGTCCGTCTGCAGAACATAGGATCCTAACAAATGTATCCCATTCAACTCCTTCCAGTTTAACCTGATGTCATTTGGCAAGCAACTTAAAAGCATCTAAAACCAGATGCAGCTTCTCCCGTCAGACCCAGACAGGATGGATCTGACATTTGTGATGCCCCTGCTCATAACCACTGGCCCTGCAGTTACAGTGCAGAAACCACAGGGTCAGTTATGGGGTTTGCCAACTTGATTATCTTAATTGGCTGCACCTGTGAAGGTGTGGATTGGGAACATGATGTGTGAGGCTACAGAGAGGGCTTTTTACTATTACAGCTGAAGTGTCCTTCTTTCTGCAATCGATTGTCTTGATTTTTACTTCAAATTCTTTATTTTCTGATATTTTTATTGCTTTTACTAACACCTGTTATTGTAAAACTTGTGAAATGGTAAAACTCAGTGTTGCACTTTAGAGATCTCATCTGTTCAGCTCGAAGTTGACTAGACACGTTAATATAATTAAAGACATGGTTTTGCTACAGGAGTAATGCATTTAACCCACTGCCTTTCATGCTGAAGTTGTAGATCATCTTCTGATGAGAAATACCAGAGTTGTAACCCTTTTGGTCAAACGTTGAATATAACATAATCGTTGATCTCATGATTTATTGTGAGATGTCATGCTAAAAGTGTGGGTTTCAGGATTCTATGACAATCACACATTTTGTTATAGTCAACATTGTTTTAAGGTTTGGATGCTGTGGCAGCTATCTTCAATTATATTGACTAACTCAGACCAAATTTTCTTTCCAATCAGTATGGTGTATGATTTAAATGTGATCATTAATAGACCTTAGCCTGAGGAATGGAGAAGTGTGCTGGTGCCTGTTTTTAAAACCAAGGGCGATGTACAGAGTTGTAGCAACTACAGGGGAATTAAGTTTATGAGTCACACATTGAAGATCTGTGAATGAATTGTGGAAGCATGACTTTGATGAGAGGTGACTATTTGTGAGCAGCTGTATGGGTTCATGGCACAAAGAGCACTACCAATGCCATCTTTGTTTTGAGGATGCTGATGGAAAAGTACAGAGAGGGTCAGAATGAACTCCATTGTGCCTTGGATTTAGAAGAAGCATATACTAGGGTGCCGAGGAAGGAGTTGTGGTATTGCATGAGGGAAGCTGGAGTAGCAGAGAATTATGTGGTACAGGACATGTATGAGGAGAGCAAGCCAGTGGTGCGATGTGCTGTAGGAATGATGGATAGCTTCAAGGTGCAGGTGGGATTAGATCAAGGATTGGCTCTGAGCCCCTTCTTGTTTGCTCTGTTGATGGACCGAAAAAGTCAGTCATGGTAAGACAAAGTACGTGTGTGAATCAGGGAGGCTGGTGGAACAGTGACGCTACAAGGAGCAGAGGTCACAAAGGTGCATGACTTCTAATACTTGGGGTCCACTGTTCAGGGAAATGGGGAGTGTGGCAAAGAGGTGAAAAAGAGAGTTCAGGCAGGATGGAGTGGATAGTGAAAAGTTTCAGGAGTGATTTATGACAAAAGGGTGTCGGCAAAGGTCAAAGGAAAAGTTTACAAGACAGTGGTGAGACCAATTATCTTGTATGGTTTGGAGACAGTGGTAATGACAAAAAGACAGGAGAAAGAACTGGAAGTGGCAGAATCAAGATGTGGAGGTTCTTCTTAGGAGTGACAAGGATGAATAAGATCAGGAATGAGATCATCAGAGGTACAGCACAGGTTGAACAACTGGGAAATAAATTTAGAAGCCAGACTGAAATGTTTTGGAAACGTCCAGAAGAGGGACAGTGGATATATTGATAGACAGATGTTAGAGATTCAGCTGCCAGGAACAAGACAAAGAGGAGATATATGGATACAGTTAGAGAGGACATGTTGGTAGTTGGAGTGAGGACAGAGTGAGATGGAGGAGGATGACTCGTTGTGGCGACACCTGAAGAGAGAAAAGCTGAAAGAACAATGGAACATAATTGTAGTTTTCAGTCAGACAGAATGAACATCTCAGGATGTGCCTCAGTAAAATAAAATGTTTTTTGGGATGAAGTATATTTAGCTCTAAAATGAAACAAAAAATATTGAAAACAGTTTAAAATAAACCCTTTATTATTTTATTCTAGGATATTCTGAGGTTTCCTGATGTATACCCGTGTGTGATTAAATATTAGAGTTTAAATTATGTTTTAGAAGAAGTGAATAAATGTACTATGACTACTCTCAAAAATCTGTCCTTTGTACCAGTGGTCCCCAACCACTGGGCCACGGACCAGTACCGGGCCATTGGTCAATTTGTACCACAAGAAAAAAATAAATACAAATAAATAAATAAATAAATAAAACACTTATTTTTTGAAAAATCACCGGATTCTCTCCACCACGTCTGTCAATGACTCACTCTTGACACAGGTCAACACAAACAAGCGTATTTACTATTAACTAAATAAAACTATAATTTTAAACAAAGCTTCCTAATATCACGTCAGAGCACGATTTGTCTTGAACTTTTTGGAATTCACATCAGAGCTGTTCCTTTGCATATCTGCTTCCGCTCTAAAAAAAAAAATAAATAAAAAAAAAAACATCTCTGCCCCTAAAAGTTCAACGTCATGGGCAATTTTATTAAAAAACACAAATATAATTAAAGTTTTGCACTATGCACAAGTTCCTGTGCTTTTGTGTACTGATGTGTGAATCGCTGCAGCAGGGAGGAGGATGAGGCACAGCTGACCCCGGTGTGGGATATACTAACAAAATGAGAAATTATCCTGCACTTAATACACTTATAAATCACACATAAAGTGATTAAAAGTAAATTTGAAATACAGGTGCTGGTCATAAA
>JARVGV010000351.1:7037-20183 GCA_031762435.1 Hypsolebias longignatus | reverse complement strand
TGATATTATAAGCAGAAGGGTGTCTGATCTGAACATGACCTTTTTACATGTTCAGATCAGCCTTATTTAAATATTTTTCGCTGGCCGGCAACGTGCACGCTTTTACGTTATATCTTGCTGCTTTTTATGTTTAACTTTGTTTAGCTAATTTTAGCTTTTGTTTTGATGGTTTTAACACATTGCAGCAGAGTCATTCAGCTCTTAGCCTTTTTACAGAAAATGCTAATTTTTGTAGTTTAAATTAAAAAAAAAAAAATCAAACTGCGAGGCTCCCCCACAGAAAATCTGCTTTAAAATTATGGAGATGGAAACTTCAACACACTGATAAACTGTTAAGACAAGACAATGAAATGATCTCTAACTCTAGGTCTTAAAATAAAATTTAAAAAAACAGCCGTCGTCTTGTGCTTTGAATACATCTAATAAAAATATTGCTCCTTGTTTCGCATATAACGTTGGACAACAATCTGAAAACTTTAAATAATTTAATAAACAAACAAACAAACAACGTGTCTGAGTGTGTTTGTTGATTTCCATTTAAATAAATTGCACTTCCAAGTAGACAATGTTAAAAAAAAAAAACCCACAATAACTGCAACAGCTGTGCAAAATACAAAATGATGGATGTTCAGCTCTGTATGACTGAAAGAAAGATTATCTCCTCATTATTATTATTATTATTATTATTTATACCACAAACATTAAATAAAAGTAGTATTTCTTGAAGGTAAGTTTAAAACAAGGATTTTGTGAAACAGTGCTGCCCTGTTGTAAAAAACGTTTAAGTTTAGATGCTTTTCAGTTGAATCAGTTGGTTTCTGCTTACTCGCAACTTTGTTCTGTTCTTCCTGAAAACTGGATGCTTGCACCATGAGCAAAAAATACTTTTTGATTTAATCCCTGCTCATTTTTCTGCACTCCTTTTTGCCTTTATTTCTCAGGAGAATCCTTCCTGCCTGTATCTGAGCTGCGTGTTTGTGGCCAAGCTGAGGCATGGCGGTTAAAATCAATTATCGGCCAATTCTGGAAGCTACGATTGGGGTTTAGGTGGGACGACAGTTAACAACAGTGCGCTGCCATGGCGTTGATGTCAGAACTAAAGAGTAGTCTAAGAAGGGCAAAGGACATTGCTGAAAGCTTTTTTCAAGTGGAAGACATGTTTGCTTTTCTCCACTGATCTGATGGCTTGAGGCTAAAAGCGCGATCCACAGCGATGGACAGATGGTTTCTTCAATCACCAGTGAGGCATTTTTTGAAAGCATCTGCACTTTTCTGAACAATTTGCAAGGACGTCTTCGCCGATGGTTCTTAATAACAACTATCTTACACGCCAAGTTGTCTCTCTTTCCTATATTTTAGTTCTATTTGCAAGCTTCAAAGGAAGCAAAAAAAAACAAACAAAAAAAAAAAACAAGCCGTCATAGAAATCTGTTGACAAATTCAGTGTCTCAAACACAAAATGGGATTTTTATGATGCATTTACGACAATACTGTTCAGCCACCTTGCAATTTTGCCTGTACTTCCCAGTGTCTATTATGTGCAGAGCTTCTGCTCTAAACTGGGTTTATCTGCTTCTGCCTTTAGGGACCTTGAAATATATAAGCCTGACTTCCTTTTGTAAGACTTTGGTAAGAAAACAGTTTAAACATCCGGCAAATTTTATTTGAACAGCTCAGTAGCTACAGCACAGTCTTAGGTCTATTGCACAGTGGCCTCCCATCGGCATACTGTCATCTTACAGCTTCATGCCCAGGAGAGGGAGCCTATGTAATGTGGCTCGCTGACGAGCACAGGGATGATGTAAAACCCCAAATGGATTAGATTTATTATGAACATTTCAGGAAATGATACACGCTATTTTTATTAGTCCAAGAAATCAACTTCAAATTCATACGGAGTAGGAATAAGTGTGAAATGTATCCCAAATCATCCCGGAGTATTTATAAACTCATAACCAGACATCTTGAACAAAAGCGATACTTTTATTCTTAGCTATTATTCTACAATTATCAAAAATAAATGTCTACTATATAATTGCCCAATACTTAAATGCATAGTTCAGAAGTTTTTAAGTGTGCTTCTGTGAAAAGGGAACTTTTATTCATTGATCTGTTGTAGTGAGTTTGGAGGAATAGAGCTGAACTCTGACAGGATTGACGAGCTAACGTCTAGTGCTAGTATGGCCTAGACTAAAATGGACTGCTGTTATTTTAAAACAACTCATGTATTATTGCAGAAGAATTACAATATTCCAGCCAGAAGTGCCCCAGGTTGCCATAGAAGTGCTACAGCTAGCTGCCGCTGTCTCTATTCATGTTAAAAACAGTAGCTCAAGTTCAAGAATTTTTATTATCCCCAAGGGACAATTTGTTTCACAGTCAATAGGCACACAACACAGCCACACTAGACAAGACATTAAGATGTTAAAAAATAAATAAAATACTGGAACTGTACAGAAATCATCAGTTTGTTGAGAAGTCTGATCGCTACAGTGATGAATGAGTTTTTCAGTCTGTCCTACATCTGGGCAGCAGATACCTGTGGCCACATGGAAGCAACCTGAACTCACCATTGAGTGGATGATCAGGATCTGCCAGAATCAGCCTGGCCTTGTTCACTGACATCGCCTTGTGTAGGCCAGTGAGGTTATTTAGGGCTATGCCAGCAGTTTTGCTGCACATCCTCACAATATCCAAGAGTTTGTTCATGTCAAAAGTCCAAACCAACAGATGAAGTTGAAAATTAAAAGAGACACAATAAAACATGAATAAAACATTCTCATGGACGTAGAATCAACATTAAAATCACAGAGCTTCCAATAAAATACATTCTCTGGTGGCCTTCTTACAAAGTGAGTTCACATGAGGGTCAAAGGTCAGTTTGTCATCGAGAACAGTTCCCAGATATTTATATTGTTGCACCACTCGACAGCTTCACCATTAATGACCACAGGTTTGGCAACTGAAGAGTCTTTTCTAAAATCAATGACCATTTCTTTTGTCTTGGAAACATTTAACTTTATAAAGGAAGTCTCATACCATTCAGTGACGTCCCCGACCACAGGCCCTGGGTCTGTCTGGGTCATTACTGCTGAGAAGGGACTTGATGACAGAGTCATCAGCAAACTTTAAGATGTGACGCTGTGGGAACTGGCTGCGAAAATCGTTTGTATATAAAATGAATAAAAGGGGCAAAAGAACACATCCCTGAGGGGAACCGGTTGAAGAAAGATGGACATCAGAGAGAACCCTGTTGACTCTCACTCGCTGAGGTCGAACAGTTAAAAGGTCCACAAACTAACATATGAGGCCACAGTCGAGACCATACATGCAGTGTATGTTATATGCAGGTATACGGAGTATACCAAAAGCTCAAGAATTTCAGTATACCCATTTAAAAGTAGCCAGTGATACATGATATAGGCACATGTCATTAATACGTTAAACAGTTAAATGCTTCCGTATCAATCTATCAGTATGCAGCGCTTGTTTATTACATTTGCTTATCCAGCGAATTATTGTATAATTAATACTTCTGTTCTTACTAATTAATACTTGAACAAGTTTTGTTTTGATACTGTTTACATGTTTTTAATACAAAGCCAACTGTTGTACAAAGTTTTTGTTCATTTATTCAAATATAAGCATCAGAGAAATTTGGAAATGTTCAATATGCTTAAAAATCTAAATACAGGTAGTCCCCGGTTTACGGACGAGTTCCGTTCAAACGGCCCGGCCGTATTTAGACTTAAAACGGAACTGCACACATGTGGCGGCCATAAACGCGGATTTTAGACTGAAAACGAAACCGAAACTAAAACGGCGATCGGTAACGTCTTTTTAAACACGTTTTTTCATTGTAAAACAACTTAGAACGGCCGTTTTAATGTGTTTTAATGTGTTTTAATGTGTTTCCAAGCACTAAGCTAACAAAATACCCTAAAAAAACCGAAAAAAACATAAAATGTTGCATAAAAAAGTCAGTGAGTTGTGATAACGTCACTGGGGGGCGGCGGCCGTAAACGCGAAATGCCTTAAACCGATGACGCCTTAAACTGGGGACTACCTGTAAATTGACCATTGCATTGTTCTAACCAGTAAATTTTGGTTTCCAAGCACAGTATACAGACCAACCATGGTAAATTTAGTTTTATGTTGGACGTTGGACATGCACGCTTCGTAGCTTCAGCAGTGTCCAACGTAAAACTAACTTTACCACAGTATCCTCACTACAAAAATGTAGACTACACAGCAAACGTGCAATGTAATTTCTCTGCTAAAATGTGGGGTATCAGTATATCACTGGGCTGCAATTGCTGGTGACTAGTGTCTTTAAAGTTTTTCAGTAGTGGTTCTTAATTTTATCGTGAGTCACAATATTGTTACTTGAAATTTGAACATGCTTAAACAGTTTGGGCAACAAATGTTCTCTCAAAATAGCCACAGATTCGTCACACGTGTCTAGAACCAAGCTTGATTTTATTGTGGGTTCCTAAAACTTAAATTAAGAGAGCTAGAGCTGTTCATGACATTAAAACCCTGCAGACAATTAATAATAATTACTGAAAAAGTGGTCCAAATTTTCCTATCTTTATTTCAAAAGTGTACTCCGGCACAATGGAGCCGACTGATGAGGTGCGTCCAATAGTGATCAGAGCAACAACGTAATGTGGACAGCCTCGAGTACAGTTTGGGAAGACGTCCACTCAACAATAGGCCATAATTTTCAAAAACTGTCCAAACAAAATGCAGCCGTACAATTAGCTGATCACTGGGTTGCAAACACAATTCAGTGAGACTCACCTGAATGGTTGCCCTGTTTCTTGCAAATTTCTCACAATTTTAAGCACCAATTAGTCTCCAAAAGTTGCAGCACTAGTCATATACCACCTTAATGCATGTCAAACTAGTGACAAGCTAAAGGTTTCTAAAAAATGCAGTTATGTAAAAACCACTAAAAAATTGTGAAAATAGTATATAAATACTGGCTTTTTTTTTTTTTTTTTAAGTTGCCACAATCCACTTTGGTGTTGGCGCTGTGTTGTCAAGTCCAGTCAGAATTAACTTCCTTTTCTCCAAACTGATGTGATTCAAATCTGCAACAGGTTAATTAATTGTTCATAAACTTTCCACGGAATTAAACTTCAACAGATTGGAACCATCGATGAAAATTCTCACAAGAGACCAACCAATTAAAGTCAAGTCAGCTAGCAAACTCCACAGAGGGAGACCATAAAAAGCTATAAAAAAAAAAAAGGCTGATAGGTGAAAGTGCCAAAACAAAACAAAACTATACGAAATAAAAATTCAACATTTGTTTCAGCAGCAGGGAGAAAGCATTATCGGGGAGAAGGCCACTCAGTGTTTTTGCTGTCAAGACAGAATAAAATGCTTGTCTCTCTCCCGGTTATGTCTTTGCTGACCTCAGTTTTGCTTTCATGCACAACACATGCATTCAGCTTTGACAGCAAACTACATGTAAATAGGCCAGCCTCTAATTAATGAGGCTTGATTCCTCTGGTTTGACACTCGTCTGTAAAAACAATTAACACTGGTGCTTTTTAACAAGGCGAAGGACATAAATCAAATGTTAACACAAGAGTGGAGTCCGCACTCGCTGTAATTAGGACAGCGAGAACCTAAAGGCCCTTAGCACTGTGCTTCATTATCAATTGACAACCTGTATGTCCCCTGACAGAGACTGATCATCATAGGGAGCCGCCTGTGAATGGCTCCCTGCGTAACAGAATGGGGGAGGAAAATGAGCTTTGCTGCCTTTTGTTTCTGTGAATAGATGCTGCTTTTCAGCTGTAAAAATTCAATCAGCAAGCCACCTTTTGTTGCCGCTCCTACAATGTGCGCTTAATGTGTTCAGTTTAAATATTTCTACTGACGCTGGTGAATCTCCACAGAAAAATAGTAACATATTCACCTACTCCAATAAAGCCGTGATTGTTTTAGTGATGATAAACAATACAGCTGAGTTAAGAGAAACAAAGTTAATCAAATATATGATTTTTCCCTCAAATGGCTTGCAGTTTACCCATTAGAGCATCTGTTTGCTTCTCCCGCCACAGGCGCCTTCAGTCCCTGGTGATCTAACTGGGCCCATTATGGTTTCTACCTTTGTAGTCCTTTCTTTTAAATAATCAAGTGAAAGTGTGTTTTACAGCTGTTTTTCCACAAACAAAGGAGCTCCGTGTGGCAAATTTTCATAATTTATAGAACAAATGATAACTCAGATGGGGATTTGAACCTTTTGTTATTTGAGCCAATTATGGCGGATGTGTTTTTCCCTCTCAGAAACTGCTCGCCTATAAAAGCAAACAAATATATAGGACCGTTTGAATCTCATGCATCTTTATTGGTTCATGAAATAGATATAGGAAGAATTTTTGTCAAAAGGGTGTCCCTTTTGCTTTTTGCACAGTGGACAGATTATGTTTTCTTCAAAGCCCCACAAAGCTCAGTGTTGAATCACATTATTGCAATTCCCATGTTATGTCACGTTCTGGTTGCAGGGCTCAGGTATTAAAACTAAAAGTTTTATATTTTCACCAGCAATTTGTACAACTCACAGTGTGCCGTCAGGGGCTAAAAAGCTGTATCCTTCTCTGATTTCTCTCTTATAGCATCAGCTCAGACATTAAGAGATTAGAATTGATCCAGATAGGGTTTGATCTTTAACATTCAACTAAAGCCATGGTCCTGGTCCATACAGAACACCATCAATCACATCTTTAATCTTCAATTTTACCTTTACGTGCTTCACACAGAGTAAGTCACTGCTTGTTTCACTGCTACCTGGAGAATAAGAAACTTTTGTTTATTATTCACATACGGTTATGTTCATATTGCAAGGAAAGTGACTCATATCTGACAGTCTGAACTTTTCGAATCAGACCCCAACCACTTGTACCAAATTGAATGGTTTCTGGTGTTTTTCAAAGTAAACTCAGTCTGAACGGTCACATTTCATCCGACTTCTCCATCATTAAAAGGGGACAAGCGTAACAATTCATAACAAAGAAGCAGGAAGGAAACTGTAAGATGGAATGAAAGCTCTGTTCAGAGATAGCAACTAAAAGGCCATCATTAAAATTTGTGCTCTCTTTCTTAGTGTCTTTCTTCCCTTTAACGTTTTGTCATGTTATTGTCGGCAGTGATTGCAAAAAAACTTCAGAATTGATCCATGCCTTCTAACATGCGAGGCGTCCATAAATCCTTACATAAACGCAATGTCCTGTGTTTGAAGTCATGTCTTCTTCTGCACATGTGGGTCACTTCAAAGTCATAGAAAATTCTCATGAAGTCTGTGGTCATATTTAAATGTTCATTTACCTGTTATTTATACAGGTTAACCATATGGGGACGTACTGTTTATAACAATATATAATATGTATAATATGTAAAATGTAATATGTTTAATAATATATCATATAATATATATATATTTTCTTCTTTCGGCTGCTCCCTTCATCAGGGGTCACCCACAACAAACTGTAGCATGAAGACTTGGCAATTATTTTTATGCCGGATGCCCTTCCTGACACAACCACAGATCACCGAGCTACCACAACCCTCTGTGTGGAGCAGAGAGCTGCCAGGGCGCCCAGGGGAGCAGATGATGGGGGTTAAGGGCCTTGCTCAAGGGTCCAGAGTGGGGCAAATGAGAGTGGAGATAGCTGTGGGTGCTTCACCTATCCCACCCATATATATATAACAATACATGTATATAATATGCATAATAATATAGTATATAATAATATAATATACTGTATAATGTAGCGTTTATAATTTAATATGTATACAGTAATATACTGTAATATATAAAAGTATAATATACTATACATTTATAATATAATATAATAAATTGTAAATTATAACAATGTAGGGTTTATTGCCTTGTTATTTAACAAACATGGTACAGTTGTAGAAAAATATAGTTTACTTCAGTTTTAAAAAGTTAGCATTTATATGTTTTTTCTTCTTCCATTTGTACAAAATAAAAAGTATTAATAAAATATGTAATTGAATTACTTGACCATGACCTAACAAAACCTTTTTTTTCTTTTTAATGATTTACTATGTAATCCTCTTTAAACCAGTGACTAATTAATAAATCGTTCCTTGAAAACAAAATGCACATCATCCACTATGTTCCATCTTAAAGTTTGAAAAAAAGATAGATGATTTGTTGGAGCTCACAGTATTTGATGATGAGGACTCTCAGCTGCTACCACACCATACTCCATCCATCCATCCATCCATTATCTTCCGCTTATCCGGACCACACCATACTTTCGCTCAATATCTGTAAAAGTGACGGGGTTATAGCCTTTACTTTTTTCAAGGTTGATTAGCTGTGGCGGCCATATTGAATTATTGAAGTGACCGATACAGGTGTAGATTATTTTCTGAGAGTTGCATCAAAATCTGTTATCTGGTTCATGAAACAGACAGTGGACCCCCCCACCCCACCACCACCACCACCACCACCATGAACATGCATGCAATAATTGCCTTTCATGGTGGTTGCCAATAAAAATAAATTGAAAGCTGCATTCTGAAGCAATTTTTTTTAATCATTGTTGTAAAAACTGAACAGCTGATATTCAACATTACTGGATTAATAAGAAGTAATCTGTTCAAGAATGATGAACGTACTTCAACTAGCTAGACTGACGTGAGGCTGAAAATGACAAAGCTCTCTTCAGCTCTCTTCCTGAACAAAAACAGTGACTCAGTTCTCAAGTGCAGCAGCTTTTCGGAGGCATCGTAACGGTTAGTGTCTCTGTGCTGGTTTTACAACACTGACAGCATGACAGAGTCCATTTATCAATCCAGTCTCCAGAGGAACGTCTGTCACATAAATACCTGCAGAGAAAACAGCACAAACATTTATGGGGACCCCCCACCTGTCATTCAGTTAGTAAATACAATAACTGGGACACAAAGAATGCACATGCACGTGTGCGTGTACTGCCAATAAACACACAACTGTATGCAAATTAGTCTGTACTAGATGTGCCATAGAGACGTTAACTTGCTGAGTTGCATGCTCGTAAAAACTGTAAATTCTATTTGTACTTTTATTGAAAATCAATTTGTATTTACAGTATGAAGGCAAGCTGCAACTAGATTTTAGAATTAAAGGCCTAGCATTCATTAAAGGAATGCATATTGCCCACTGTCTACCACCCCAGAGTATTAGACTGATCATCGTATGTTCATTGTAGCTGTCTTGATCAAACAATGAAAATAATATTATGTGCAATCTCATTCTAAGATGTTGTTTGTCTTTTAGCTGCTCCCTTCTGCAGAGCTCAGTACATCATGCAAACACATAAAAGATCTGGCTAATGTTTTACACTGGATGTCGTTCCTGAATTAGCATGGGCTCAAACCTACAGCCTCAGGATAACAAGACTGTTGCATTGACCACTGAGCCACCACGGCTCCTTGTGTAAATGACTCTCAGCTACTACAACAACAACTTTAGCTCCACATCTGTAAAACTGACTGAGTAATAGCCTCCTTTGTATTGGCTGATGTCGATTAGCTGTGGAAGCAGATTGAAAAAAAAAAATTAAACAAGAAAAAAGTAGTAACAGCTGAATTTTAAAAATAGTGGACATTTTTTTCCAGGTAATTAAAAAAAATCAGGTCATGGGATGATAAAGCCAGCTGCAGTTGTCCATGTCAGGAAACGTGCTGGTACAAAGTAGATGGTTAACTAAAAGAAAATTGTAAAGTGATTTGTCTGCTTGTCAATAAATAAATAAATCATGCATTATTTGGACCAAGCAGAAATTACCACAAAAACCTTGAATTTATCTGAAAATAGCTGAAATTAGCTAAAAAAGGCTAAAAATAAAAATTAAAAAAAGTTAGCTGAAAATGTAGAACAAGCTTAAATTTGCAGAAGTAAGTAGAGGGAGCACAATTTTGCACAATTAGGCTTAAAGAAGCCGAAATGAGCACAAAGAGTGGCAATTATCTGGAAAAAGCTGAAATAGCAAATAATAATAATAATAATGATAAAAAATAAAAACAGCCAAAAAGTAGCTTAAAATGCAGAAAGAAGCTTAAATTATCAGAAGGAAGTGAAGCGAGCACATTTTTGCTGAATTAGGCTGAAAAAGTTTAAACAAGTGCAAAAAATGTGGAATTAGCTGACAAAACTAAAATGAGCATAAAACAGCTAAATAGTAGCTGAAATAGCAGAAAATGCTGAAACTTGCTGAAATAAGCTGAAAGGAGCATAACAAGCAGAAATTAGCGGAAAGAAGATAAAAGAAGCACAAAAATGCTGTAGCAGAAACAATCTGAAAAGAGCACAAAACGGCTGAAAACCCCCAGCTGAAATTAGCTGAAATTAGCTGAAAAATGTTTACATTTGCACAAGGAAGCTGAAAGAAGCTGAACCAAAACAAGATGTGAAATGAGCAGTAAAAGATTGCAAACAAATGTAAAGATGTGCAGGATGTAAAATGAGCTCAATTCATTTTCTGACATCAAAAAGTGGCAGAAAAAGGCTAAATATTTCAAAAAGCTAAAGCTGCACCAATACCCAAAGTCACAGCAGGACATTTTAATTCATGATTTGTTGAAATAGCACAAAAATTGTAGAACGAGAAAGATGCAGAAAAATGGATGGAAGCAAAATGGATCACAATAGTGTGACTGCTTCATAAACATTCACACAATTTAAAAAAAAGTTATTTGGGGGGTTTTGTTCATGCGCTGGAATCTGCGCCTCTGTTCACGGTTATTCATAGCTGTGCATTAATTAATAGCATAATGAATTTTGGTGGGTAAGCAAACATGGCAGCTGGATGGTCTATGTGGGGTAGTTAAAACAAGTCATCAGGCAGGAGCTCATCATAATGTAAGAGCATGTCACCCAGAGTAATTGTGTGGTTTTGCACAACAGTGGAGCTCTATGGCTCAGATGAATAAGCCATATTAATCACTGGCTACACAGACAGTACTTAGTGGGATCAATTCTCCGCTGGTTTTAGAGACTCTCGGGGATTAGTTGACAGGGAAAAAAAGCACCTAACCAGAATAATTTCCCAAAGAGCTGCACTCTGGGAGGAACAAAGAAGAGAGCGTAGCGGTGTAAAGGATACAGTGAAGGGGATTTGTGGTAGGATGATCAAATGAAAACATTATGTTCATAAACTAGGAGGCAAACATTGATACATGATAACTGCCAGCTTCCTAATGTTTTCCTTCACAATTTTGAATCAATACCACCCCAGATTAGGAACTATTATGGACTTTTTCATGGTATCGCTTTTATGGAACACACCGACAGGTTGACAGGCTCCATCATTCAATAACCTGTGAAGGAACGGCACACTACTCATGGTGTTTTTCTGAAGGGAAACACTGGCTGTGTAAACTAAACTCGCTGCTGATGTATTGTTGCCCGTTATTGTTGCGGGACTTTTGTGTAAAAAAAAAAAAAAAAAAAATACTGAGAAGCAATGCATCTTTTCCACTCAATGGATAAAAAAATAAAAAAATACACAAACCCAGATCTTTGTCCTTAAAGGAAATTGTGTAATGTAGTAAAAAAAAATATAGCAAAGTAAAGATATGAAAGAGGAGAGCATTGAGGACAAACTCATTTCTCCATAATCCCCTGGTCTCTGTGCTCCCAGCCTGCTCTCCAACCTCCAGTGACAAAAGAGAAGAAACGCCCTGCTTTTCTTCGACTCGGAAAAACACGGGCCCCTACATCAGGACTCAATTTGGTTTGGTAATGAGACCACGCTTGTGCATTTCCCCATGCAGACAGCCCAATCTTCAACTGCCTGCACACATGGGCTTTTTCTTTTTTTTATATTATTATTAGCAGGAAAGCTCAGAGGAAATAGACTGGTAAAAATGTTGGCTTTTCTCATTTGGGTGAAACTTAGAACATACCTTTTCCAAACGACCTTGAGAAGTTTCTCAGATCTGAGGACAAGGATGCTTTTAGTAGCTCCTGAATCATTCTTAGTAGAGGGAGAGATTTGGCCGACCCCTAATCAAGGCGCCGCAACCGCCCCTCTAGTTTGAGGATTCTCCCTTTGCATTTTAATGGTGCAACTATTCACAGCGCGGGGCTTTGTGGATTTGTGACTTCCTTGCACACGATGTTACCTCGGGGAGGCCTGTAGTGGCTGCTGCTACAGCATATGTAATATTTTCATCTTCACAGTATGCTAGTTTGCTTCCTCCAGAGAACCCCACTGATGTTTTGTGTTTTTTCAATCAGCTGCAAACAACTGTATTGTAGCTGCTAATTTTAGGCTTCCATTCAGTGGAGACCAACACAACACAACACAGCACCACAAGCTTCAATCAAGAAGTGAAAATGAGCTTAAAGTTACTGCAAGTGACCAAATGCACATGGTGCCAATACATGATTTTTAAACGATGTTTACCATAGAGGCTCTCAAACACCCTGAAAAGACCCTGAACACACAACTCCTTTTGTCATGATTGTCAGAGGTTTGGGTGAGGGTTATGTCTGTTTGCTTACTTTACATTTTAGTTTTTTTTGTTGTACTAAATTGTTGTTTTGTGGTTCTATTAAATATCTGCTTAGTTTTCTGATAAAAAAAAAAAAAAAAATTCTTTTTGAGAATTAAGGCCAAACATTCCTTCCAACTTTTTAAACAAAGATCTCATACAATCTTCATCATGGCAGCATGACGGCTCAATGGTTAGCACTGTCATCTCACAACACAATGTCCTGGGTTCAGTCCCCAGTTGGACCTGGGGTTTTTCTGTGTGCAGTTTTCATGTTCTTCTCAAGCTTTGGTGAGTTTTCTCCGGGTACTTCGGTTTCCTCCCATAGTCCAAAAACATGCATGTTAGGCTGCCTTCAGACCCATGCCTCTCTTTTAAAAGAGACCTGTGATCTCAATGGGATTTTCTTGGTTAAATAAAGGTTAATAAATACAGGTAGTCCCCGAGATACGAACGGGTTCCGGACCTAAGGACCGTTCGTAGGTCGATTCTGCCATAGATCGGAGCCGAACGCACATGGCGCCGTATGTCCGCATTTACGGCCGTAAATCGAAACCAAAACTAAACGGCGATCGGTAACGTCTTTTTAAACACGTTTTTTCAATGTAAAACAACTTC
>JARVGV010000350.1:33861023-33881046 GCA_031762435.1 Hypsolebias longignatus | reverse complement strand
ATCCTTATGGCTCTTTTCTGTAAAATAAAAATAGGCTTGGTTACAGTTTTACACGCTGTACCCCAAATCTCAACACAATAAATTAAATGTGGGATTATTATTGTATTGTACAACAAATACATTGCTTTTTCATTTAATAAATCTTTAACTCTATACAGCACTGCAATAGCCCTAGCTATTTTAATTTTTACAAAATGTACGTGTTGTTTCCATGACAACCTATCATCAATAATTACACCCAAAAACTTCCCTTCCCTTACCCTACATATCTTAGAACCATCAATCTTAAAATGAACATCAACAGTTATCTTTTTCTTACTAAAAATCATATAATTAGTTTTTTCTAGATTCAAGGATAACTTATTTAATGTAAACCAGTACTGTATTTTAACAAATTCAATGCTTATCAACTCAAACATTACTTCCAAGTCTTTGCCCACACAAAAGAAAGTAGTGTCATCAGCAAAAAGAACACGTTTAAGGACATCAGACACCTTCATTAAATCATTTACATATAAAATAAATAACTTAATAATAAATAACAATATGTAAAACTAGCTTAAGTGAAAATGGCAATGACACTGGACAAAATGACACAGTCTTTACTTTCTATTAAACACAAGGCTAAACACACACATAGCTTTAGTAAATTTTCTAACCTGCAGGTTGATGATAAAGTTGTGTTGCACATACTGCACTTTGTTTAAATCAAAGACTGAAGAACTCCTATTTAAACTAACGCTTCCATTTCTGCTCGATGATAGTAAAACCATATGTTACAAATATGATTACATGAAAAATCATCTGATAGTATACACAGAGACCATACAGTCATGCTTGAAAGTTTGTGAACCCTTTATAGAATGTTCTATATTTCTGCATAAATATGAAATCAAATTTTCACACAAGTCCTAAAAGTAGATAAAGAGAATCCAGATAAACAAATGAGACAAACATATTATACATATCTATTTATTGAGGATAATTATCCAATCTTACAAATTTGTGAGTGATGAAAGTATGAACCTTTGCTTTCAGTACCTGGTGTGCACACCTTAGAGGGATTTTAGCCCATTCATACAGAACAGCTTCATCTCTGGATGTTGGTGGTTTCCTCACATTAACTGCTGCTTCAAATCCTTCTACAACATCTGGATTGGATTAAGATCAGGACTTTGACTTGGCCATTCCAAAACATGAACTCTATTCTTCTTGAACCATTTTTTGGTAGAACGTCTTGTATGTTTAGAGTCATTGTCACTGCATGACCCACCTTAAGCACCTTGATAGCAGTTTATCTGTTTTAACTGTGCTCTATAAATAAAGATGACTTGACTTAACTTCTCTTCAGATTCAGTTCATGAACAGATGTTCTGACATTTTCCTTTAGAATTTGCTGATATAATTCAGAATTCATTGTTCCATCAATGATGGCAAGTCGTCCTGGACCAGATGCAGCAAAACAAGCGCAAAACATGACACTACCACCACCATGTTTAACAGATGGGAGAAGGTTCTTATCCAGGAGTGCAGAGTTTTACTTTCTCCAAACATAACTCTTCATTTAAACCAAAAAGTTTTATTTTGGTTTCATCTTGTCTATAAACCATTCTTCCAACAGTCTTCTGTCTTGTCCACGTGATCTTTATCAAACTGAGACGAGCAGCCATGTTCTTTTCAGAGAGCAGTGGTTTTCAACCCTGCCATGGACACCATTGTTCAGTGTTCTCCTGATGGTGGACTCATGAACATCAACATTAACCAATGTAGGAGTGAGACCTTCAGTTGATTAGAAGTTACACTGGGCTCCTTTGTTACCTCGCCCACTATTCCACTCCTTGTTCTTGGAGTGATCTTTGTTGGTCCACCACTCCTGGGGAGGGTAAACAATGGTCTTGATGTTCCTTCATTTGTTCACAATCTGTTTGACTGTGGTTTGGTGGAGTCCAAACTTTTTACAGATGTTTTGTGACCTTTTTCAGTCTGATGTCATCAACAACCCTTTTTCTGAGCTCCCCAGAAATCTCATTTGTTCATGTCATGATCCACTTCCACAAACATGTTGTGAAGATCAGACTTTGATAGATCCTGTTCTTTACATCAAACAGGGTGTCCACTCACACATGATCATCATCACTGATTGAAAACACCTGCCTCTAATTTCCATCCATCCATCTTTACGGGGGTTGCCAGTACCCATGTGCAGCAGTCACTGTGCGAGAGGCGGGGGACACCAAACTTTGAAGCACCACTGTGTTTTGTGGCAAACGTTGAAAAGTAACTCAAACTGATTTTCTCTGATCCCTGGTGTGATGTCATCAACCTTCAGTACCGTAATTATTGTCCTGTGTCCTCTGTCCTCAGGTGTTTCCTTGACTGGCTTTTTGTTATTGTTGTTGTTTTTTTTTTTTTCTTTTGAGTGGCCGTACGTACTACCTGAATGCATAAACAACATAACCATCATGCTATGACAGTGATTACCTCTTAGGAGTGCTTGGGAATGGGTGGGTGTTGGATTTTAAAACTTAAAGGCACAGCATTCTTTGATTTTTATATATTTTTTCATCTATCAGTCCTTGAAGAGTAGTCCTTTATTTATTGTGGGGGTTACATTCCAGACACCCCTGTTCCCCTGCAATAAGTGAAATTCTGTAAAGTAGAATTTACATAGATTTCTGTGTTGAAACAACATACCAAAACAGTTCAGTCAACTAATAAATTTAAATTAACTAAATTAAAGCAATGCAGCACGGTGGATCAGTTGGCGAGCAGCTTGCCCTGGTTCAAATCCTGATCCGGGGGCCTGTCTAGGTGGAGTTTGCATGTTCTCTCCATGCTACGTGCATTTCTCCAGGTACTCCTTCCACAGACCAAAAACATCCATGTTAGACTGATTGGTAACTCTAAATTGTCTCTAGGTGTGAGTGAGAGAGTGAATGATTGTTGATTGTCTCTGTGTCCCTGTGATGGACGGGAGACCTGTCCAGGGTGTCCCCCACCTCTTGCACAGAGACTGCTGGACATGGGCACCAGTGACCCACCCCCGCGACCCAAAAAGGAAGAAGCGAGTAAAGATGGAATGATAAACTAAAGCAAAAGTTTATCAACTAAGATAACTTGATAATGTTTATTAATAGTTGAGTGAGTAGTGATGCTTTGTTACTCACCAGCAACTCTGTTCCAGTTTGACAGACCTACCCAGCCTTGGTCCAGTTCTGGTCTGGTTCTGATGCATCCACTGAGCACCTAAGTCATTTTGAATACTGTTAGGACCAAACTTTTTCTAATTGGATCAAAACTTTTCCTCCAGCCATAAGCAACTTTGCCTTTTGGGTAATGTAGTCCTTTAGACTGATGATACAGTGTAGGCTTAAATGAGAGAAAACTACTAAATAGTGGTGATTTTGTTGTTGTTGTTTTTGTCGTGTACAATCTTGCAGTACTGTACTTTGAACTTTAAAAAACTTCGAAAGAGTGAGTACACAAAAGTCAAAGTATCGAGGGACTACCACGACACAGCTACTACCCCACTGAGTTAATATTTTTATTAGAGTTGTCAAAGTTTGTGTAAGTTCAATGGTAAATGGACTGCACTTATATATATATCACCTTTCTGTCTTATCAAGACACTCAAAGCTCTTTACTGCACAATCTGTGCCTCATTTACCCATTCATGCAGCACTCTACTAGCTCTATACAAAGAATAATCTGTGTTTTAGACTAGGGATGAACAATATTGGATTTTTGGCTGATATCCAAGATGCCAATATGTTAAAACTTATTTGACCGATAATCGATACCAATACTGTACCGATAATTTTCTTTCCTAGACCTACTTACAGAGGCTACATGGCTTTCCCTGCTGTGGAATTAATATACTTCATTATTCTGCATGGTCTTTTTCAGTTTGGCCAGATACCAAATGCAGATACCTAAAAGGGGCTGAAAATGATGCAACTCTTCAACTTGGATTATGTTTAATGTCAAGTTTATTCATGACATTTGCTCTCTTAACACAATGACAACATTCGAACAGTGCAAATTTGTAAATTTTCACAAATCTAAACTCAACCTGTTCATAAGCAACAAGAGAAAAGACCATAAGTAGTAGTGCATTAATAGATATACTTGACAGTTTCTTAAATTAAAAATCAACTTAAAACAGAAGCCTTTCATATCGATGAGTTATTTTGATTGAATAGCCAATGTCCGATGTTTAACTTTATCGCTAATATCATCGGATACCAATACTTACCGATAACATTGTGCATCCCTACTTTAGATCACATTCATACACTGATGGGACACACATCGGAGGCAATGAGGGGTTTAGTGTCTTACCCATGGACTCTTCAGCATGTGACTGCTGGTGGAATTGAACCCCCAACTCTCCCATTGGAGGACGACTGCTCTCACCACTCAGGCACAGCTGCCCAGTTAGCTGTGACAGCCATATTGAATTGAGTTGACTCCAAAAGTTGACAAATTGTAGATGTGCATCCAATCACAATTTTCTGAGTTTTACTAACATCTGTCCAATGGTTGGTGATATATTTTACTAACAGACAGAGTTGACATCAACAGTTAATGCCAACATTCTGGTGTAGCACTCAGTTTGTGTTGGGAATGACTTTCAGCTACTACCACTCCAAATTTTAGCTCCGTATCTATAACTGGAAGTCGTTGACATTTCTTTTTGCTAAGGTCACTTATTTGTGGCAGCCATCTTTAACAGAGTTGACTCCAAAAGTTCATCAGTAGATGTACAGTACTTTTTGAGAGTTTGGCTACTGGTCCACATGATATTTTACTGATTCTATAGACAATCAAACACATGCATGCAGGTCCAAACAAAAACATTATCACCTTTTGCAGCTGACAATAATAAGCATGATCTAGAACAAAGTAGTATTTTAAATTTTGATAATATGCAGTTTACTAGTTTAGTAACTGTAAAGGATCATTTGATCAGAGTCTAAGTGAATAATTACTAAATGTTGCTGTTGTGGTTCACAGCTGTGTCTGTGTCAGGGTTGGCTAGAACAATTTTTAGTTTGCATATATTTTCATTTAACACAAAGTATATGTCTGATGGGAATGTCTGGTGTTTATAATTGTACACTGACTATCTGGTATTTACAAAGTACTGTATATTTATCCATAAATTATAAAAGCACATTTGTACCTTGTCAGTTCTATATGTTTGCTCTTTGCTGTTAATATCACCCACTTTAGAAAGGAAAAAGTTGGTTGGTAATATTTTTTTCAACATATGTACCAGTATGTGTCTAATTTTTACCAAAACATCTCAAGAACCACTGTGCAAATATTATTCAGTTCAGTTTAGTTTATTTCTATAGCACCAAATCACAACAGAAGTCATCTCAGGGCACTGAACAGAAACATTAATGTACATAAAAATTCAACAAGTAATATTAAGGTAGGGTTTTTAAAGCTTCAGAAAGTAATTGTGTGCACATCTAAAACTAATTAACTTATTGCATCAACCTAATTCAAGATGGCTGCCACAGTCAACTGACCAAAAACACAAAATGTCAATAAATTAATTGATTTTACAGATATTGAGCTAAATTTTGGTTGTGGTAGTAGCAGAGAGTCATTTTTAATTCATACTCCAAATGCCACTCATTGTACAAGATCTTTACTTTGTCAACCCTGCCTCTCTGTTAGCAAAATATCTCACAATGTCAGCTGATTTTAATGTGATCTGCATTGTTTGAAGGAATGCCAGGCCTGTCATCTTTGATTTGTGCATGTTCCACTTCACACTCATCTATATGAGAACTAACAGCCATCGTTGTCTGTACATTTCAGTCTGTGTGTTCCTGTGATAAGATTTTTCCTTTCTGTTTTTCTCTTGCAGCCATGGAGAGCCTGGTACATTACAGCAACTCGTCCCACGCCCTGTCATTGTTGGGGGTTCTCAATGAGCAGCGGCTGCGGGGCCATATGTGTGATGTGATCCTGGTTGTGGCAGACCAGAAGTACCGGGCCCATAAGAACGTTCTTGCTGCCAGCAGCGAGTATTTCCAGACTCTCTTCACTCAGATGGACGCCGAGTCACTGAAGGTCGTAAACCTGGACTTCTGTGAGCCAGACGCCTTCGAGATAGTTTTGAACTACATTTACTCCTCCTCACTCTTTGTGGACAAAGGCAGTCTGGCAGCCATTCAAGAGCTGGGCTACAGTCTTGGAATCCCTTTCCTCACAAATATTGTGTCAACAAGGCCAAATGCATCCTACTGTGTGTCCAGAAAAAGGCTTTCATTCTCAGAGGGGGATGAGAACGATGTCCAGACAAGGAGCGTTATTGTGTGTCGCGTCCAGAACAATGCATCCCACCCTGGTCTCTCAGATTATCAAGGAAAAACGTCAGAGAGATCGTCTTCTCCGTCCACTCAAGGGGCTCTGCTTCCATCAGGAAACAAATCAAATGAGTCGGTCAGAAACTCTGAATCCAGCAGTAAAACTTCAAAACAGAGCGAAGCTTCTGAGAGGAAGTCCAGCCATCCGTATACCACCATACTCCAAGGGAGCCCGTCACACATTTCATCTATCAGGCCCCAGCTAACATCCTCAGTTTCTTTCAGTGATGCTGAAGTTCATCACATCAGACCACAGTCAACCAAAAAGGAGGAAAACGAGGAGCTGGAATACCACTATCAAAATAAAGTGCCCTTCCAGAGTCAGTCAGGTGAGCTGAGCCAGACCACCGACAGGAGCGGCCCACTAATTAAAAGCCTTCTCCGGAGATCATTATCTATGGACAGCCCTGTTCCAGTTTTCTCACCAACACTGGAGCTGAAGGATCTGCAAAATCGAGAACAGTCCGTGGTTAAAATGGCCTCAAAAACTTTAGTATCAGAAAAATTGGCCCAAAACGGCAACTCCCCACGAGCCTCCCCTTTAGTTCTCAGGTCAAAGTTTCCCAGCAGGTACGATGAAGAAACTCAGGTGCAAGGAGATGTCAGCGTAAAAGCTGAGCCCAGCAGTCCACTAGCGGACCCCTTGGACATTATCCGTATCACAGTTGGAGATGCTTTACCAGTCAATCTGAAAGACTTGCAGACAAATTACTGCCAGGAGTCCAGGGCAGAATGTAGTCCTGCAGGGAAAAGAAAAGACAGGCCTGACAACCGGAGGTATCCGTTCAAGAAGAGCAAACTATTCAAAGACCATGATGTGTCCCCTGATGCAAACTTGTCTGACTCTGCACCTCAGCTTGACTCGACTCAGAACAACGGGGAGCCGTCGCAGAACAAGATTTTCAAATGTTGGAATTGTTTAAAGGTTTTCAGGTCCAGCACTGGACTCCATCGACACGTAAATATGTACCACAACCCAGAAAAGCCGTACGCTTGTGGAATCTGCCACAAGCGCTTTCATACCAACTTCAAAGTGTGGACGCACTGTCAGACTCAGCATGGTGTGGTCCAAAATCCAGCATCGTCCTCCAGCTCATCTGTCCTGGATGAGAAATTCCAAAAGAAGTTAATAGATATTGTGCGAGAGAGAGAAATAAAGAAAGCTTTGCTTTGGAAGCTGAAGAGAAACAAGCAGGGTTTGCAGCCTCCTTCACTTGTCAAAAAGAGACTGAGGTCCAATTTCATATGTCCTTATTGTGGGAAGGTCTTTGTCTTCCAGTCTCAGTACAGGCAGCATTTAAGGATACATCCTGCTGAAAAGGCAGAGGAGGACACGGGGAGCCAAAGTGTCCTCTACCAGGAACAGGATGAGCTCATTCATCAGAAGAACACAGAGACGGGTGTTTACTCCTGCAAGCTTTGCAACATCAAGCTGTCATCAGTGTTGGAGCAGGGTGACCATGAGAGAGGCTGTCGACACTCATCTGTCTGCTCGTACTGTGGCCTCCGCTTCTCAGGTCCAGTGGTCAAGAAAGACCATGAAACCCATTGTAAGTACAAGAAACTGACCTGTCTGGAATGCATGCGCACCTTCAAATCCTCCTTCAGTATATGGCGCCACCAGGTGGAAGTCCACAACCAAAACATGATGACTGGTAAAAACCAGTCCTACCAGAAGCACCAAGAGAGCAGCGAAGAAGCGCCTGCAATTCTCCGAGAGGAGCCTTACAGCGAGGACTCTGCAGTAGGTGGCGGACTCACCGAAAACATCAGTTACAGCGACTCCTCAGGTCCGGCCATGTATGACTCTGAAGATTCCTCATCCTATGTGCCTGAGGACCTGAGCATGGGTCGTCATGGTAACCTGGTAGTGAAGGAGGAACCTTTAGAGGAGGCAGTGAGTGAAAGGGACAACACAGAGGCCGCCAAAGTGGTACTCGAGGAACCTGGGGTGTGGCCATGCGAAAAATGTGGCAGTCTCTTCAGCTCACGCAAAGACCTGGAGCGACACCAGGAGCTGCTGTGCCACATCAAACCTTTCATCTGCCACATCTGCAGCAAAGCCTTCAGGACCAACTTCCGCCTTTGGAGCCACTTTCAGTCCCACATGTCAACTGCCAGTGAACTTGGAGCCAAAGAAATCGACAGGCAGCCGTCATCCCAGTCCCCGTCCCCGCCGCTGACCCCTAAATTTTCAGAACGTCCCTCCCCGCAGGCCTCGGTGCTCACATCTTTTCAGGCGGCACCTGTAGCAGCGGTGATGGCGGAGGAGTCCAGCAGCCCGGAGCCCTGTGGCTCTTCGTCGAGCAAAGCAAAGAGGCCTGAACCAGAACCGGAACCTGAATCCAGCAGCCGCGGCTCTCTGACCAGGTCAAACAGCACGGAGAGTCCAGGTGGCCCTCACGAGCCCGACACGTTCTTTTACCATGCGCCGTCTTTGTCCGCCCTGACATTTAAAAGGCAGTACATGTGCAAACTCTGCCACAGAACCTTCAAGTCTGCCTTCAGCTTGTGGAGCCACGAGCAGAGTCACAATCACATGTAGGCCCCAGACGGCTGCCAGCGGCGCTCTCCTGCTATCACCACGAACACACATCAGCCGACAAAACAAGACCTGAATGTACGTTTGCTCGCCTTCAGTGGTGTATTTTACAGTGGCCATGTTGATTAGAGGTGTACACATGAATGTGCAATCAAGTGCTTGGGTTCATAAAAGTTTTTTTTTTTTTTAAATCAGTGCTTTATATGTTGAAACATGTTTTAGTTTGTTTTGCATTGAACTCTGCAGGTGTGTGGACACGCCATTTGACTTCTGCTGTACCTTTGAACTTTAATGTGCAGCTAAAGAACTGTTGTTTTAGTGTGGAAGTGCTTTAAGGTTCGCAGGCTGCTGTTCACAGACACAAAAGATGCTTCAGCATTTATATAAATTTGTCTTTTGGCGTGATGGCATCATTTAGGATAATATTGTTGGCCTCAATGATTTACTCAGTATTCACCGTTTACACACGTGTTGGCTCTGCCGTTGGAAGATGTGGATCCTTTTTGCTTTAGTTTACAGAAGTAAGATTTTAGGTGGTTCAACGTGTGGAACAAACTTAGAATTCATGTCACTCTTCATGTGTTTTCACCATTTCACGAGTTGAATAAAAGACTTCTGATTTGATAAAAACTAAATCCAACATTTACAATAGAAGTTTTTCAACAAACCCACAATTTTAAAATCCCAATCCCAAAAAAAGTTTGGATGTTTTGTGAAATGTGAATAAAAACAGTGCAGTGATTTGTAACTCTCCTAACATATTAATTAATAACAACATCCGTCCATTATGTTTACTTGCCTCTTCCTTTTTGGGTCACGGGGTCACTGGTGCCCATGTCCAGCAGTCACTCTGCGAGGTGGAGGACATCCTGGACAGGTCTCCAGTCCATTACAGGGACACACACAGACAAACGAGACAAACAACCATTCACTGTCTCACACATAGGGACAATTTAGAGTTACAATCAGTCTAACATGCATGTGTTTGGTCTGTGGGAGGAAACTGGAGTACCTGGAGAAACCCCATGCAGCACAGAGAGAACATGCAAACTCCACACAGAAAGGTCAACCTTCTGGCTAAGAGGCGACCGCTCTTCCTCTCTGCACAAGAAAATGTGCCATTTTTAGAAGAAACGTGAAAAAAGATCATTTTGTGGCAGCAACAGTTTGATGGTGCTCACACATGGCGTCTTTGCACGATAGAGCTTCAACCAGCATGGTGAGTGGCGCAGTGAGCTGTGTTTACAGACGGTGATTTGTCAAAAGGTGCCCGAGCCCATGCAGAGATGTCCTGAACCATGCAGTTAATGCAGTGGCCCCTGAGGGCCCCGAACATCACGACCATCCAAGTCTGTCTTTCAGCCCCGTCCTTTGAGCTCAGGGATTTATGCCAATTGTTTTTTATTTTCATGGTATGAACAGTAGACTCTTCCTCATATTGAACAATATTCTGCAATTGTTCCAACGTTTTTAATAATTTCCAGGCTGCAGAACCTCTGCCCATCTTTACTTCTGAGACGTCATCCTCTCTGAAATGCTCTTTATACACTGACCTGTAGCCTTTTAATAAACACATGCTCCTCCAGCTGCTTCTCAACACCTACATTTACAAACTGTTTCTGCTCGTCCAAAATGAATGTGCTGCTGCAATCAAATTTAAAATGTCTTTATTAAAAAGGTACATTTTGCTAGTCTAAACATGTTCACTGTGCTCGCTTCACTTAAAAACACAGAAGGTGAAAATCATTGCATTCTATGTTTTACTTCACATTTTACATCTAAACCTTTTGTGGGATTTGATGTAATAATTGTTAGCTGGATTAAGTCTTGTGACAGGAATAAGTTCAGTGCAGCTATTAGTTGTTAAATCTCACCCAATAAAATATTCTTATATTAAATATTAGGATTCTGCTGGTTCTACACTCAGGTAATTGGCTCTTCATACAAAATGTTACCAAAATTCTTGAAATGTATCAACGCGGCCTTTCAGACCACTGGAAGGAGTTTTGCTGTACCGGGTATATGAATGAGATTTGTAGTTAAACTGGTGTCTAAAAGATGATTAGATTACAGCATCACTACCAGAAGTTCTCAAAAGTTTGATGTACTGAGTTTATTTGATGATTCTATGTCACATTGCTCTGATGGCCTTAGCAACATTTTATTTTACTAAATCACATGAAAGCACAAAGGAGTGTTTGACTCAGGTGGTGATGGGAAATAAATGTTCTTTCAAAAGCAACAAGTATTCCTGCTTCCTAAAGATTCATTAAAAAGATTGCTTGATGGTGTTAGTGGTTGTACTTCTGCTTTGGTGTGGTGGATCAGATGTTGTCCCGATTTATTCTGTCGAGCTTCAGTCCACACACACCAACACACACTGATTCCCACTCAGAGCAACAGATGCTGCATTGTGTTGAAGTTTTCTGCACAAACTCTACTGCTAATAGTGCTCTTAATATCTTGTGTGAAGAATGCTCACAAGGTTTTTCCAGAAATGATTACTCGTGCACATGGAAGTGTTTGTATTCTCAATTTTGTACCAGTTTTGTTAGTAAACCGAAGTTTGATCTTTTTACTCTTCCTGTGCTTTTACTGCAATAATGAATATTTGTATTGGTCGCATTATTGTTGCTTTTTGAGATTTTTTTTTGTTGAGTTTTCTACAGTTTTGTGCTAAACTTCTGTAATAAAGAGTAACAGTGCATATGAGCTCAGTTGTGGTATTTTAGTTTTTAAACAGCCCATGTCTCAGATTGTCCAAAGTGTGTCAGGAGGAATCCCTAAAAGTTTCAGCATTTCAGACATTAAATTGTGAAGAAGCTGCCATACTTTCACAGGTTACAATTTGTTTTGTTCACTGGATAAGTCTACAACAATATTTGTACTTCAATGGGATAAAGTTAAATATTAGGATGTTTTGCTTTAGAGAACATTCTCAACATGATTTTTCTGTCACAGAGCCAACTTAATACTTGCTGCAGCTCCAAATCCTGGGCACATTGAAAATCTGAGCCCTGTGTGTTTTGTTGCCTTACCACCTAAAGTTCAAATACCGGTAGATTAAAAACAAACAATAGTTTTAAATAAAATATTTAAGATTAATACATTTGAACAAAGTTATTTTAATAATGAAATCGGAGAAATGCAGCATATTTATTCACCCCTTGTACTTTGAAAGTCTCAAACATGTTCAGAAGCCACATTATTTCCACAGGTGCAGTCAAATGGTTTCAGTTTGATCTGACAGCCCCCCTCTCCCAGTCAAAGACCCTTAAAAAGTATGAGCTACCACCAAGCAGGAGACAGCATGAAGACCAAGGAACTCTCCACAAAGATCAGTGTGGTTATAAAAACTATATCCAGAAGAACTCTGAACATCTCACACAACACTGCATGTGTTAGCAAACATGTCAGAAGGTCAACCTCCAAATCTCTCAGAGCAGGCTGGAAGGGCATCGATCAAGAGAAACATCCAGGAGGTCGAAATGAGAGGAGTTTGCATGGAAGCATTTTTGAGTGGTCGGATGAAACTAAAGCTGAATGTTCAGGTCATCAATGAAAACACGACAGAGACAAACCTAAAGCTCTCATCATGTCCGTGGTGAGGGGGCAGTGTCGTGTTGTGGAACGTTAAGGGCGGAGAAGACGGAGCATAAATTAAAACATCAAAGTTTTAAAAAATCCAGCAATGTTCAGTCAGGTCATCTGGACAGTTTTTTTTTTTTTTTGTTGAGACGTTTCACCCTCCATCCAAAGGGCTTCATCAGTCTGAGGAATCACAAACTTCTTCCCCCACTAAGCAGTGCACTCCTACAGTGGACCAGCCACCAGCCTGGGAGGAGTCCAAGGGACAGGACGGCCCCAGAAACCATCTTATCATCAGCAAACTGGTCGCTCCACTGTACGGGTGTACTGATTAGTGGGACACAGTTTGTTTGTGACTCCTCAGACTGATGAAGCCCTTTGGATGGAGGGCAAAACATCTCTCCAAACAATAAATAAGTCCAGATGACCTGCCTGAACATTGTCGGATATAAATTAGAGAATTTCTAGAAAGAAATTGGGAGTCTTGTGGGACAGAGACACCTTCCAGCAGGGAAACCAGCCCAAACCCACTCCACTGGATTCAAAACCAATAAAAAGTCCTGAACTGGTCCAGACCTCAGTCCAACCAAGAACCTCTATGAATTAAAGATCGTTGGACGCAAACGGCACCTACCTAACTTCAAGGAGCTGCTGCAGTTTGGTCACAAAGACCTGACACAAAGTGACTACACATACTTGAAGAAATGTTTAAAAACTTTTTGCATGAAGTTCTGTTGTGAAAGATCCAAGCCTCTAAAATGTCTTTAAATCCCAGGTTTTAAAACAAACAATGAAACACACGGAGCTCTCAGTGGGTCTGATGCACACTGGACCAGATGACATGTTGTTTTCCTGCTGGCAGATGGTTAACCCCAGAATCAGGCGGAGGGAGGCGCCTTCAGCTCTGGACCACCGTGACATTGTCTAACAGAAACCCAGGGAGTGCACGTAGGAAGTGTTTTCTTTAATATGGAAATCCTGTCCTCTTCCACGCATAAGGTCACCTTCACCATGAAAGTGTGTGCAGGGAGGAAGCTTGATGTACGTCAATGAGGAAGTCTGTTTCCAAACGCAGCTCTGTTCACATGGAAACTGATTTTGACCTCATCTGTTCCTGTCGTGGGACAGTGCTAGGACCATAATAACAGACAAAAATCACATTTATTGTCAAAACTGACATTGATTTACAGATAAGCAACATAATGTTAACCAACCAGTGTAGCATTATTTCTATTTAGTGGATGATAAGGACTCTTGGATAAACAAAACATCTTTAAAACAGAGTAGACATAATTGAGGAACTAAGATATGGAATCACAGCAGTAATCAGAAAAGTGGGCACACTGACAAACAACACCTCAGGACAGCAACAAGATCTATACGGTCTCAGAGGATCCTTACAGTGCCAGAGTGTCTTTTATCAGCCTCCTCATGGTGGTGCTTACAGAGGTGCCCAGTGAGTCAGTGATCTGGTAAGAGATCTTATAAAGGTAGGGCTGGACATCTTTAAGACTGGTGTCAAAAACATTGTCCACTTCAGACTGGGTGGGCATCTTTGGCAGGTACTCGTGACGGTTTATGACCTCAACCACGTTGATCACCTTCTCGCCCAGCTTCTCCCCCACCTTCTCCCTGCAGATCTGTCTCTCCTGCTCATTAGCCAGGTTGACCACGCTAACCTTGATGCTCCACACCTCCCAGGGGATGCACTCGTCTGAGAAGGGCCAGCGGGACTTCTTCTTCTGGTAAAACTCCAGGGAGATCTGCCCCATGCCGTCGTTGCCCGAGTTGCTCAACGCGTCCTGTGAACCAAAGATGACAAGTCAGGCAGGGGCTTGTTATGGTCACCATGGTAACCACACACCTGATGCCAAGCTAACGAGAGGGAGACAGAAACACAAGCTGAAAACTAAGTCTCAAACAGTCACAGCACAAAAACCACGTCAGATCATAAACAGTTATGAACCTTGAGCGGCGGAAGACTCCGACTGTGTTTTATTTAGATTTAATAAATGACAAATGCTTACCTTTAGTTTTCTCCTTTGTTACACAAAAATCCCATGTATTTTAATTGTATCATCTAATTGTATGATGTGCTGCCACCAAATGTCAAAACATTCTCGATCAAGCTGCACGTTCAGGGTCTAATTTGCTTGTTTTATTTCAAAGCTGCACAAAATACAGGGTAGTAAGACTGTCTTTCTTATTACAGGCCTCCCAGTCCACAATGACGCCGACAGCGCCCATTATTACCTTGAATTCAGACACGGTCTTCCTGATGACCCTGTCCAGCTCCTCTGAGGACACCCTGACGAAGGTGAACTCGATGAAGTCGCAGTCGATGTCCTGGGTGCCCACGGTGCCGATGGAGTAGGTGCCCTCCTTCTTGTAGTGAAACTTGCCCGTGCTGCGGTGCAGTAAGATGGTGTGCAACAGAGCCAGCATCGCTTCTTCCACCTGCCGAGCCTCCACCGTCACCTCGAGAACTTCCGAGCGACAATTCATGGCCTTGTTTCCATTTACCAACTCAACAAGCTGGTGACGTCTGCTCACCGAGTGAAGCTCGCGCACTATGACGAATCTGTTTGTTTACATGAACAGAGACTACTGGCCCAACACCGTTTTCCACTTTAATACGTCTTTAAACAGCTTCGGTATTTAAAACAGTTTACAGCTACCTGAGGACTGTGCGCATTTAAAGCAGATACATATTACCAAAACACAGCTAGCTAAGTGTTTGCTATCGTTCAGTGGCGAATGTAATGATGACAGCAATAGCAGGACACTACGGGAAGCCGCGAAGCTCAAAATACATGTTCGCGCACTTTGCTACAATGCCATTGGTATTTACGAGAACTCAATTGATAAAATACAGCTTTAAAGTCCAAAATGTATTTAAATACAATCTACTGAACTTATTGGACAACCCATTTATATAAATATGTTTCATTTCGAATGACGACGCTAAGCAAAAAATAAATAAATAAATCGCTGAGCGCGTTGCATCGTGGGAGTTAGAGTTTGCGTCACATATCCGTCCTAGACGGCAACTTTATCCAGTCAGACTGAGCTGGAAACCAAACCCCGCGGGATGGACTGAACTCCCTCGACTTCAGGATGTTTTACTGGGACTCTTACTTCACATCTGGATATCGGTCGGTGGAGTACAGGCGCAGACTTTGGAAATAAGGCCGTTTGCGAAACTTTGGACGCTCTCTGTAGCTAACTGGGAATCGCTAGTTGAGCAAAGATTAGCCAACTAAGCTAACACGGCGTCTTAGATGAAAGGAGAGCGCCGCACTGCTGCCGGTGTTTTAACACATTTATCTCTTTGACAAGTGTCTACATTATCTACACTGACACCTCTGCGTGGCTTTGGAAGTCTCCAGTAGTACAGCATGAATACTAATTGGCAGAATTTGCACTGGGGGCTTTGAAATCAACGCTTTCGATACCTTTATTGATTTGTCCGGTCCTGTGATCGATTTGACCGTCATCTGCCTAAAGGATGTCCGACTCGGAGAGGTCCAGTTGGCCTGGGTTTGGTTCGGAGGACCCGCAGTGGCTGTGCCTGGTGACACTCTTCCTGGCGTCCCTGGTCACTCTGGCTCTGTACTTCGCCCAGTACTTCCAGCTGGGGCTCGCAGGGAGGAGGCTGGGAGCTGTGGAGGACGATGGAGCAGCGCGGGAGCAGGAGGCAGCAGCTCTGCTCACATGGGCGCTGTCTCTGGGCAGCTGGAGGAGGCAGTGGAGGGAGGCTTGGTGCAAGGCTTTGAACGACGAGGCCAGCAGGAGCAAGGTGAGTCCCACAGACACCTGCTTCTAACTTCAGGTGTCACCAGGAAAGAAAGGGTTAATTATAAACAAAGGGTTAATTATAAACAACTCATGAAGACGTCCTCTGTCTCCACTCTGTCCCACAAATTGCCATAAGGGATTATTTTGCAATAATGAAGCCTCTGAAATTTGAATCCTCTGAACTGTCCCTCCATTGTTGTCCTGTTACTTGGATTTCTCAGGAAAACCATTGCCACCAGTTTACCACAGTACTGTTCATTAAGGGCCCACTTCACAGAATCAGTGAGGACGTCCCTGACCGTTAATGGTACCACACACTGAACCCCACTGGAGCTCTCTGAGCTCACACTACAAGCACAAAGTTTAAACAAGTCACACCTCATATGACGTTTTTTAACGACGTTCACCCGATCACAGTTGAGGTTTTATGACGTTTTACACACTTAGCCACAGACTGATCAACTGACAGTTGTCACGCGTGTTTGACACGTCTCAAATGTCTTGTTGTCTGCAAACAAAACTCCTTTTACTCCATCCATCCAGTATCTTTACCCGCTTCTTCCTTTTTGGGTCGACGGTGTCCATATCCAGCTATCGAGGGGCGAGGGATGCCTCCTTTTATTCATCCATTCAACCTTTATTTAAACATTTAGTCCCCTTGAGCCATGAGAATTACAAGAGAGACCTGGAAACTTACTCTCTCAACTCTTCTACATCAGAACATACTGTAGGTACTGTTCTTGCTCCCAGCGTGTCTCTCACTGCTGTAAGACTTGTTCTCAGATGCCCCCCAGAGACTGCACAGCAGAGCTTCCACAGACAATAAGTTCTCTTCCAAACTGGACTTGAATGGTCTTTAACGTGTCACGTTTCCTGAAAAACACTGTGTAAAACCATTATTTATGTTTATCGCGTCTTCTGCTGTTTGCAGTTCAAGAATTTTAAAGCTTCAACTTGTCGTTTTTGTGCAGTGATTTTCTGAGGCTTATTTTTTCACTCTTTCTTTCTGCCCTCCTTTAACTCTGCAGTCAGGGAGTGACAGACACATTTGTGTGGTTACCATGGTGATCACAATGAACCACTGGCAGCAGCTTTATTATTATTTCATCTTTGTCCTCTTCGCACTGCTTACACAGTTTGTACATCAACAAGTAGCGTGCATGAGTAAAAAGGTTTGTTGCAGTTTTCTGCAGCAGCTGCGTCCGCACCCTTTAACTTCTTTACTGAAATGATCTAGTTTCTAATGTCCCCGTCTTCTCGCTCACCAGGGTGCTGTTGTGTTGACGTTTGAAGAGGATGGTCTCGAGGCATCAGAGCTCACTATCGACAAGGTGTCCAGGTTTCAGAAGACGGCCCAGAACAAGGTAAACAGAGGATCATCTTTTTTTGTGTGTCTGTTTTGTGTTGATTAGTTAAAGAAAATGTCGAGCTCAGTCGAGCCTCTAAAAAGCCCCATTTGAGATCACATCTTTGTCAGATGTCTTGTTGCTTTTAAAAGTTTGTTCCTGTTTTTCAGATATTTTAGATGCATATTTAATATTCAATGTTTTTTTTCTGAAACCGTTAGATTTTTGTGTTCACAGTCCAGTTAAATGATACAAAGCCTTTGTGGCCTTAGGGTAATCCATTCAATAATAATAATGGGGTGTGCTCTGCTCTATTTAGGGTGTTCTTATTGTTCATCAGCCTGTTTGTTGAAGTAAAACAGTAAATGAAGGGTTTGCTGTAGTTGAGAAACTAACGTCTGCAGCCCCAACACAACCAGGTAATCTGTGATTGTTGTTACTGATAAAGATTCTGTCACACTTGGGCTCATAGCTTACGGTAGGTTCAAGGTAATTTTATGATATCATAGTTTTTAAAAGTCCATGTCCTGGCTGTTCAGATGAAAACGCAACGTGGTGTTTCAAGATTTTCTCAATCAGGAACTCATTTTTAAAATGTATTGCGTAGGGGCTTCTAAAATGCCATTTCTGTGTTATCAAGGCTGAAACAGTGAAAATACTTCCAACAGTTTTCAGTCAGGTCACCTGGACAGTTTATTTTTATTTTTGTGTGCTGAAACGTCCACATGACCTGACTGAAAATTATTGGATTGTATACCTGGATTATTGAGCATCGACTTTGTTGGAATAAAAATCCTTCTTTATATTCACAGCAACATTTCCGTATGGACGGGGTTTTAGTCTGTTCTATAGATCGAACGCCTCCTCAGCTAGTGCTGCGCTTCAGCCTGCAGCAGACGAGCACTGACTCATCGTTGCAGGCTTTTCTTGCAATAATAACACTTTGCCAATGTAATCACCTTGACATTGTTCTCAGATCATCACATGCTCATTATGATAATCAAAATACACAGAGTAAATCCTCCCTTCTTGTTAGGAACCCCCCCCCAGTGTCTTGTAAATTGCACAGATTATGTGTCAGCCTGTTCCTGATATTGTGGAAGCCAAACAGCAACCGGAGAGCTTTTATTTTTCAGACTGGTCAGACTGGGACAGTATGTTCGCTGTGTTCCTGGCACGCTCAGCTTTGCAGTGCTTCCCTGTGCAAACTCAGCCCTTTCTTTGTGATCATCATGATGTCGAGCGGCTGGTCTGTTGTTGAATGTGCCGAGTTTAATGAACAGAAGCCTAGTTTCACCCACACGCTGTGCGTGTGCATGTGTGTGTGTTTAAGGAGCTTATGTAGTAGTTGTGCAGCTCCGTGCTGAGGAGCAGGCAGGGAGGAATGCTCTCACTTCATCACTAACCAGCTGTAACATTAGTTCAGGTGACCATTATCTTGTTACAACAATAAAGTGTTGGGGAAGTCCTGCACTTTTTAGATGTTTCCTCTGAAGTTGACACTTCACCAGAAATTCCAGCAAAGCGGTCCCATCCCACGCATAACAGCCCCCACATCCAGGGAGCATTCAAACGTTCTGTCAGAGGTGTTTGAGTGGAAGCGCGATGAGCTACTTAATACCAAACAAGAGTCATAATGTTGTGGCTGAATTGTGGATGTTTAAAACAACAGTTTGTTCATAGTGAAGTGTAAAGGATAAAAAAAATGAACACCTTACATCATATGTGTCAAACTCAAGGCCCGGGGGCCAAATGTGGCCCTCGTTGGCATCTTATCTGGCCCCACAAATGATATGTGAAACTTAAAATACTTCCATTTCTTGAACATTTTCAGTAATATTTTGATTATGATGTCGAAAGCACAACAGAGAACATCAATTGAGACCAGTCACTCTTGTTGAGGAACCTGTGACCAAGAAAAGATGTTGAGTATCTGATCTGAGTTCATGTGGATTCTGAAACTGGCCCTTAGTTTGAAAAAGGTTGTAATTTTGCCCCCCGTTTGTAAGTGAGTTTGACACTCCTGACTTTATTCTGCCAGAACTGATGAGCTAACGGCTAGTCTGAACTAGGGATGGGGCTGATCCGATCCAGTATCGGTATCTGCCTCTGATACCAGCATAATTTACATATCGGATATCGGATCCATCCTGCCGATATTTCTGATCCATTATGCATGTTGGCTTCAGACTACGGTCTTTAATAATGTTTGAGTTCAATACATTGAACACACTCTGAGCCTTACAATTGTAAACACCCTGATGTATGCTCAGGAAACACCTAAACTTTAGCAGCACACAAGATGCACATGTATAACACAGACGTCCATCTCACTCATGGTGCAGCCGGAACGCTAATATACC
>JARVGV010000350.1:33783907-33796895 GCA_031762435.1 Hypsolebias longignatus | reverse complement strand
CCGAAAAAAGGAGGCTGCCGTCGGACACATGAGCTGGAAAAGGTCGGTGGAACCTAGCGGACAAAAGTGGTACTGCATCCCTAGCGGCCGAAAGTGGTACTACACCATTTTGGCCAAAATGAAAAACGGTCATATCTGTGCCAAAAATGGGTCTAAAAATATGGGGGAAAAATCCATAAATATGTCGCTTCGCTCTATAAGTCGCAGGGCATGCAAATTAGGAAAAAAAACTGCGACTTATACGCCGGAAAATACGGTAATCAAACTGAGGTCCTTCAAAAAGATATTTACAACAGGTAATATTTTAATTGTTTATTACTTATAAGTCCCTCCAAAAAGTTCAGACGAAGTTGAAATCTGTGAAAACTGACTCTCTCATCTTTCAAAAGAAAATATTCTTGTTCTTGTGTGTAGCAGAACAGCTGCACATACCAGCTTGGAACAGGTTTGTTAATACTGTAATCATCAAATGCTCAAAGGTTAGATTAAACAAGATGAAACTAAAATAAATCTGACATCGTTACCCTAAACAATAAATACACCGAGCAGCACTACTCTGTAATAAAAAATAAAAAGGTTTGTATCATCCAGGTAGATAAATACAAAACAGGTTAAATCAGGTCACTGGACAGATTATTTTTGGGAGAAATGTTTCATCTTTCATCGAAACACTTGATCAGTCTGAGGCCTGCTAACCCTCACAGTGACGAAGCTTTTCAGATGAAAGACGAAACGTAGAAAGAATCTGTCCAGGTGACCTGATTTAACCTGTTTGTACTAGTCTAATGTCTGAGCTGAAGTTGTTCCGTGTGTTTTTAGCACTGCCTCACAGTGGCAGAAAGAAGGTGAACTTAGCGTGACCTCAGCGTCTTGTTCATGTGCACAGGACCAAAACAGTTGAAAAAAGAGGAGCTGGAGGCCAATGAAGAAGAAGGGACCAAGTACAGGAAGGAGCCATCTCCCTGCCCCATCTGTGGCAAAGTAAGCCCTCAGTCCTCTGCTCAGCATCTAAACGCCTCCTCCACATCCAGCGCAGACGCCAAGTACTTTATTTTGACACGTCTACTTCCTGTGTGTCCAGGTGTTCTCCTGCAGGAGTAACATGAACAAACATCTGTTGACTCACGGTGATAAGAAGTACACCTGTGAGATCTGCGGCAGGAAGTTCTTCCGCGTGGACGTTCTCCGGGATCACATTCACGTGCACTTCAAGGTGAGTCTAGTTGTACTTACAGGTCATGACATCCTCCAACAGTAACCCTCCCAGTCTCATGCTTCTTATACTGTGCTGCACAAAAAGAACAAGAGAGAGACACAACATGTTTGACATCTCGCTAAGACACGGTCAAGTTAACGAACATGTGTAGCAGCTTTCAGTTCGTTGTTTCAGAAGTTGCTGCAACAATAAACCAGTCAGCAGTTGTAGGTGTCTGGAAAAATCTGTACTAGGAAGCTGAGACTCATTCAGCTGTTCGAATGGTTTCAAGTATCCGTCTTTGATTGTTTGGTGCAGTTTACGGAAACCACATGCAGACCACTTACTAACACCCCCGTCAGTCATAGAAGAATCTGTTACCATGACAACATGTGCTGTAATCAAAGGAGCATGCAGAGATATAAGATCAGTAGCAACAGTTTTAGCTCCCTCCAGTCAACAGCTCTTAAACGTGCTGTGCTCATGGAGTTGTTCTGGGCGCAGGACATCGCGTTAATGGATGAGCAGGAGAGGCAGGAGTTCATCAGTAAGATCGGCATCTCAGTGAGCGACAGCGACGAAACAGACGACGATGACGAAATCGATCCTGAGCACCACAAGTACAACTGCAAGAAATGTCAAGTAAGCATCTTTGTGTTGGTCCGCTACAAAACAAGGTGTGGATGTTCAGTATGAAATAATACATGCACAATGCAATGATGTGTACGTCTCAAAGACATACTTTATTCACAGTGGAACGTACTAAACATAGTAACGTGTTTAAATCATTTGTAGCATTCTAGGGAAAACAGTGATTTTGAATTTGAGGAACACGTCTCAAAAACTTGTTCCAGGTCCATGTTTCCCTCTGGTCCATACATTTCAAGGAACTGAGGGGACCCGTTGATGAAGGGAATGTTGTTTCATTCTTCTCATGTAGGATTCTAGCTGCTCAACAGCACTGTGGTGTTGTTAAAACCTCTACAGTGGTTTGATGCGTCAAAATGTTTTCAGCTTCAAGAGGTCTGAACTGCTGGCTGACCACTTCAGCACCTGGACCCTTCTATAAAACCATGTTTAATGGATGCAGTGTGTTTAACATTAGCTTGCTGAAATATGCGAAGATTTGCCTGAAAAACACTTTGTCTCGATGGGAACATTTGAATTTAAAACCTGTGTTTACTTTTGTGTATTGGTGGTACCTTTCCAGATGTGTGAGCTGCTCGTGCCAGAGGCACTAACAAACCTCCATACCCCCAGAGAGGCAAGCTTTTGAACAGGACCGATGGTTCCTCTCCTCTCTAGAACAGTTGTCCACTTTGAGTTTTGGTCCTGAGAGAACAGCAGGCTTTCAGGGTTTGTGCTCACATATGACTTCTTGTTTGCATGATAGAGCTTTAACCATCATTTGTGGATGGCACAGCGAACTGTGTTTGCAGATAGTTATTTGTGGAAATGTTCCTGGATCCATGCAGTGATGTCCATTAGACAATCAGACCTATTTTTAATCCAGTGGCCCCTGCAGGCCTGAAGATCACAACCATCCAGTACTAACACTCATCTCTCATTCTTTGATTTCTACAGATTCTTGAATCTTTTGATGATAAAATAAACTGCAGATAATAGTAAATTTAAAGTCTTCACAATTTTCCATTGAGGAACATTATTCTGAAACTGAAAGGTTTCTTTCTAAACTTGGGTTGAAACCACCATATATACAGTAGGTAAACCTTGTAAGCTGGATAACTTGAAAAATCAGAAACAAGCCAACTTTGATTTTGGTGTGTAGCTGAATCTAGGTCTAAAAAAGGTTCCTAAAAAAATTGGGTAGTCATGTCAATCCAGGATTGCCACCGCTATATGTAAACCAGCCGCCCATGTCATTTGACGATGCTTTCAAGTTTTTATATTGCTTAAAACTATAGTTTCCTCAAATGATTAGGATGGCCAGTGGGGTGGCTGAAAATTAATCTATTTGTGGCTAAGGCCACCCTTAGCCACCCTCTGGCTCTGCCTTTGTGCCTGGACGTGGATAAAATTGCTCCCTCCACTCGCCAGGGTCCGTCACTCTGCTCTGCCTCGGACAAACAAAAAACCAGCCCTCTGTTCTTCTCCACAGTGTAACTCCTGCCCACTTGGATATCTTGAACTAAAAACTTTAAGGTTTACATTTCTTGTTTGATTTCAGTCCAGAAAAACACAGCTCAAAAACTACAAATATTCACTATTCAAATCCTTCAGCAATGGGGGATATCAGCGTGCCGCTTCTTCAAAACATTACATCACATTAAAAATATATATATGATTGTCTGTGTTCCACGGTGAATAAAATATGGCTTTGTAAAATTTGAAAATCATTGTATTTCAAGTTCAAGGTTCTTTAGTGTCACATATGGAAGATGGAGTGATATGTCAGTACATAACACAAATGCTTCTGTGTACCAGCTGTCATTTGCAAAAGGCAAAGAATACCTGAAGCACATCACAGAGCAACACAAGGAGAAAGGCCACAGCTGTGCAATATGTAACCGACACTTTGCACTGAAGGCCACGTACAACGCTCACCTGGTCATCCACAGAGAGCAGCTGCCCGACCCTGCAGTGCAGAAGTAAGACAACAGGAAGTGCAGCTGCCATAAAATCTCTTCATCTAATAGTTTATACATGAAATGTCATTGCTGATTAAATCTAGGTAAAATGCTTTTCTTTTTTTCATCTGCACTTTGGCTCAAAGATCTGATCTGAAAGTTAATTGCTGTGGTATAGAACTACAACTCTGTGTTCTTCCCAAAGGTACATCCATCCATGTGAAATCTGTGGGCGGATCTTCAACAGCATTGGTAACCTGGATAGGCACAAGATTATCCACACTGGTGAGGGTCGCCCGCAGAGCTCCGTAAAATGAGATATAGGTTGGATGGGATGAGGTTTGCAGCCCTGAGGTTTTAACATTTGTTCTGGGTAATATGTAGACACAATACCACTGAAACATAGGCCTGTTTCAGTAAACAATAAATCAGTTAATCACATGATAAATGAAAATTATTAACCTCATTTTCATTCATCAGGTTTATCTTTTCTTCATGTCTCTGTTTCAACTGAAGACACTGGATGATAATATAATAATAATTTTATTTAAAAAGCACCTTTCAGGACACCCAAGGACACTTTACAGCAAGAAACATATCGGAAAGATTGTGTAAAAACAAACAACAAGCACAGTGCAAACATCGGCAGGAATAAATTGAAATATAAAATACAAAATAATATAAAATACTTTTAGGATAAACGAGTCTAAAGAGATGTGTTTTCAGAGCAGTCTTGAATAGAGAAAGGGAGGTGGTGTTTCATAGGTCTGGCCGTAGAGAGTTCCAGAGATGAGGGACAGAGCAGGTGAAGGCCCTGCTCCCCACGGTGGAGAGGCGGGCAGAGGGTACATGGAGGTGTAGTGAAGAGGAGGATCTGAGAGACGAGAGGGCGTGATTTAACCGGTAGTCTGTGGAGCTGCTGCAGGACAGGAGTGATGTGATTATAGGAGGAGGTTTGAGTTATGACACGGGCAGCTGAGTTCTGGACCGTCTGTAGCTTCTGAAGAGATTTGTTAGGGAGCCCATAGAGAAGGGAGTTGCAGTAGTCGATACGGGAAGTCACAAGACTGAGCACAAGGATGGCTGTGGAGCGGGGTGTGAGAAAAGGGCAGACACAGTTAATATTTCGGAAGTGGAAATAGGCAGACTGAGTAACATTGTTGATGTGTGAAGTGAAGGAGAGAGTGGTGTCAATGGTGACACCAAGGCTCTTGACCTGAGGGGAGGTGGACAGCAGAGAGTTGTTAAGGGGGACGAGAAGATGTTCTGATTTTGAAATACAGTAGGTTTTTGTACCAACAAGAATGATTTCTGTTTTGTCACTGTTTAGTTGAAGGAACTTGTTAGAAAACCAATGATGTAGCTCATTGAGACCATCAGTGAGGATGGAGGGTGGGTGGATGGAATTTGGTTTTGTTGACAAGCAGAGCTGTGTGTCATCAGCATAACAGTGGAAATGGACACCAAATTTGCAGATGTGACCTAAAGGAAGGAGGTAAATGATGAAGAGGAGGGGTCCGAGGACAGAGCCTTGGGGGACACCCGTGGAGATAGGGGAAGACTGGGAATGGAAGGATTTAAACTGAATGAATTGAGCGAGGTCAGAGAGATAAGATTTGAACCAGTCTAACAGAGTACCTGAGTTGCCAATGGAGGTTAGTCTGTTGAGGAGGATAGAATGACAGATGGTGTCGAAGGCAGAACTTAGATCAAGAAGTATGAGGATGGACAGAAGACCAGAGTCAGCAACAAGAAGAAGGTCATTAGTAATTTTTATTAGGGCTGTTTCGGTGCTATGGTGGAGCGAAAACCACATTGAATGACAAAATTGGACGACAAAAAGCTAAACTGCGATGCTTGTCACTGAACCCTCCCTTTCTCTTGTCTCTTTAAAATCTGTTTTAACTGTCCAAAACTGTGTTTTTGGATCATTAAAAGCAGCTAAGCTGAGAAGCTAAGCTACAGCTAAGCTAACAGGTCGACATCAGGGAAAAAACCCCCGTCTTGTCAAAGCTACAACATTCACGGTTGAAACTCATGCCTTTGTGTAAAAAGTTGTTTTTCTCTGCCAAAAGAAGCTGAGAACTTGTTTACTGATTTTTTGATTAAAATCTTTGTGTGAAAATGCTATGCTAAAGAGCTCAAACCACACAGAGCATCTGCCATTTTGAGAACTGAAAAAAGGAAAGAGAGACCACCTATATCTCACGTCAAGAGGCCTCTCCCATTTTTCTTAGACACACTGCTCACTCCTTCACTATCCATCCTTTGGTTCTAACAGTCTTATGCTGCCATCCAATGGTCAAACAAAGGTACTACACTCAAAACACATTAAATATGTGTTCTTAAATTTGACAATACTAATAATTGTCAAATTTCAAACAATTTTATCGTTTATCGCAATAACTTCTGAGACAGTTAATCACACAGCAAAGTTTGTTTTCATGACAGGCCTACTGAAACAACAAATTTAGTGAAATTATTATAGGATATTGCTAAGAAGAGTCTAATGTTGTTTCATTCTTTGATGGTGCCATGAAATGTCTTTCAGGTTTATGTTTTATAATTGATTCACATTGTTGCCCTTTCTGTAATGATCCAGGAGTGAAGAGTCATTGTTGTGACAAATGTGGTAAATCATTTGCGAGGAAGGACATGCTGAAGGAGCACCTCAGAGTTCACGATGACAACCGTGACTACCTGTGTGCAGAGTGTGGCAAAGGTCAGGCTGTCAGCGCTGCGTCACATGACTGCTTCGACGCTGAGCGGTTGTTTCATGATAGTTCTTTGTGCAGGCATGAAAACCAAACATGCTCTGAGGCACCACATGAAGCTTCACAAGGGCATCAAAGAATACGAGTGTAAGGAATGTAATCGCAAGTTTGCCCAAAAGGTCAACATGTTGAAACACTACAAGAGACACACAGGTGAGTGAAGGTTTGTGTTGCAGCCTAATCAAACATGTAGGGTCACTAATCTAACGTTGTGGTAAGAAGACGTGATCGTTTTTGAGCTCACTGCACAGGAAGTCACTGTTTTCACCTGTTTCTGTCGTCCCACCATGTCCGCAGGTATAAAGGACTTCATGTGTGAGCTGTGTGGAAAGACTTTTAGTGAGAGAACGACTTTAGAGACGCACAAACTCATCCACACAGGTAAGCTCCGGTCCAGAAGTGTGATTTGATGATGGAATGACAGAACTGTGGATAATCATTTGAAGCTGAGCAGCAGAGTGATTTATGTTCAAACAGATAAGGAGTGAGGCTGAAGTTTCCCTGCACATTAAAAACATTGCACCTGAAAGCACACAGAAGTATTATACTATTGAATAAATGATTTGGTGGGAGTGGTGGCGCAGAGGTTAGAGAAAGTGGGCATGTGATAGGAAGATCGCCGGTTCAACTCCTGTACCAACAACATCAAAATGTGGGTGGGAAAGGTGAAGCTGCCTCCACCCTCATTTAACCCACTCTGGGCCCTTGAGCAAGGCTCTTAACTCCCACCATCTGCTCCCCCTGGTGCCTAGATGGTAGCTGTGTGCTCCACACAGAGGGCTGTGGTTGTGTCAGGAAGGACATCCAGCGTAAAACTGATTGTCCAATCTTCGTACGACTTCTTTCGATGTGGAGACCCCTGAAGAAGGGAGCAGCCGAAAGAAGAAGAAATAAACGAGTGTAACTTCAGCCACGGTAAACTGCAGCTAGCAGAGGTAGCTTTTAGTTGGCCGACCCAGTATATCAGCAGAAGGTTGTCTTGGACCTAAATTTATTTTTCTACGTTCTCCATTTTAGATGTTTTCTAATCTTGATCTTTAAGCTAACAGGACAGATGCTAGCTGCTGTAGCTGGTTGTGCTGTAAAGTGACCTCCTCAGGGCACTCGGTGTGTACGTTTGCACAGTTCCTGTACTCACTACTGAAAACTACTGTAGACAGATGTTTGTGTTCTTACCATCGTCCTGTTCAGCAGGTGTGAACGCTGGTTGCGCAGCAGAATACAGCAGCTCTGTGTTTTACTGCTGCACAGTCTAAATTCCTCTGTCCAGTACGAACACTTGGGGATCAAAGAGGAAGAAGTTTTCTCAAAATGAGCTCCAGCTCTTCCAGGTACAGCTGCAGGACAGTCTCCTGAAAGCTGCACGAACAACAGACCAGTGGAGACGTGGTGGGCTTCACCCATCATCACTTTGTCTTTATAACACTGAACTGAGTGTTGTGTACACCTTTCATCACCCCAGCTACAAGGTCATGGTCACAAATCAAGGTCAACTCTTATATAAGTTCTTTCCTTGTCATGGTCATTTCTATAGGTTGCTGTGTTGAATTAATAATAATAATAATAATAATAATATCTTGTTGATGGGCGTTTAATGTTTGGTTTGCAGTACTCTTGTTGCTTTGTTTTTAAGGCTCTTATTTGTTTATCTTTCATTCGAGACCTTTTCTTTTTGCAAAGGATTCATGACGACAATAAAGACACTCTGACTCTGACTATCCATCCAGTCTTAAAGATCAGATCAGATCTGTTGCAACTTGGTGCAAACTTTACTATAAATAAATCATAATTTCATATTTTTCCACTGTGGTATGTATAATTATCACTTCTTTTTTAAGTTTATTTAAATAAACTGTGGGTAATTACATCCATCCATCATCTTCCACTTGTTCTGAAGTCTGGTCTCGGGGCAGCAGTTTGAGCAGGGAGGTCCAGACCTCTTCCTAAAGTCTCCTCTTCCAGCTCTTCTGGGAGGACTCCAAGGTGTTCCCAGGTCATCTGAGAGACATAGTCCCTCCAGTGTGTCCTGTGTCTTCTTCTGGGTCTCCTCCCAGTCAGACATGCCAGAAGCACCTCCCTAGGAAGACGCCCAGGAAGCGTCAGTACCAGATGCCTGAACCATCTCAGCTGGCTCCTCTTGATGTGGAGGAGCAGTGGTTCAACTCCAAGTCTCTCCTGATAACTGAACTTCTCAGCCTGTCTCTAAAGAGGAAACTCATTTCAACCTCCTGTATCCACGATGTCATTCTTTCAGTCACTACCCAGAGCTCTTGACCACGTAATTATTACATATTTAGTTTATTGATTTACCATCTTGATCACATACAGGTGCATCTCAAAATATTTAAACAGCTCCAAAAGTTTATTTTTCTTTCCAAACCTGTAACTTGTATATTAAATACAACACGTTGGTGTAGATTTCAGTTTTGATTTTTGTTCATTCTGATGATCGATTATGAGAACCTCTGGGGTTTCAGTCCAGAGGAAGATGAGAGACAGCAGTCGAGCTGAAGGCCACCATCAGAGCTTCCAGGAGCCCCTCAGGTCCACAGACTGATGACCTCCATGTCCCAACAAACAGCCCTTTAAAAACTTTAATAAGTTTTAACTGGTGTTCTTCTAAACTTGTGAGACAATCCATAATCAAAATAAACAGAAACGAAGCAGAAATGATCTATACTGTACATCATATGAGTTTCACTGTTGAAATTCAATAAAGTACATTAACTTTTCTATGATATTGTAATTTAGTGAGGTCCACCTGTAGATTTTGTGTGTGTGTGTGTGTGTGGGGGGGGGGGGGTGGCTGAGCCTCCATCATGCAGAAGCCTTAACAACCTGTTGTCTGTTTGTACAGCACTGTGTTTGGCCTTGTTGCTGTTTTAATTGCTCTATAAATAAAATGCTATGGTTTGTGTTGTTTGTGTTTTGGTTGCAGTGGGTAAGACGTGGGTGTGCACAACATGTGATAAGAAGTACCTGACAGAGTACATGCTGCAGAAACACGTCCACCTGACCCATGAGAAGGTGGAAGCCCAGTCCTGTCACCTCTGTGGGACCAAGGTGTCAACCCGCGCCTCCATGAACCGCCACCTGCGACGCAAACACCCCGACGTGAGTGTGTGGACATGCGTGCACGCCCCCGTCAGGCCTGACGTGTCCTGCAGGAGGACTTGAGCTGACGGCGCTCTGCTTTGTGCCTGCAGGTGGCTGTAGTCCGGCTGGAGGAGTTCGATGAGCTTCAGGAGAACGCCTCGCTCAATGACTCGTCTATCAGTATTGTTCAGGTTAGCTTCTCAAGGTCATGGTTTGTCACACTATGAAACACAGTGGAGGAGATTATGGGTCCATTTAAAGGAATAGTTCAGACATTTTGAAGTGGGGATCTATTGAAAGGTTGGGAAAAAAAATATTTGACCTGACGGCTTTTTAAATGAGGAATTTATTCAATTTATGGGGCGGCTGTGGATGAGTGATTAGAGCAGTCGTCCTCCAATGGGAGAGTTGGGGGTTCGATTCCACCAGAAGTCACATGCTGAAGTGTCCTTGGGCAAAACACTGAACCCCTCATTGCCTCTGATGCGTGTCCCATCAGTGTAGGAATGTGATAAAGCCAGCGGTGGAGAAAGTACTAAAACACTATACTTAAGTAAAAGTACAAACAGACAAAAATGTACTCTAGTAAAAGTAGAAGTAACATATTAATGTTTTTACTTAAGTAAAATTAAATAAGTACCGGTACTTGCTTTTAAAAATAAAGTATTAAAGTAAAAGTACTTGCTGAATGTATTAGCTAATGCAATGGTCTACAAAATCATTAAGCGTACGTACTGTATGTATATTTTCTGTAATACATTAATGGTGTTGTGCCATTTTAATGAACAATGCTGCAGATAATACATGTTTTTATTGTGTTTACTCTGTGACACAGTTCACACTTGGACTTGTGATTCTGTGCATCAGAATTTCTGGGATGACATGCAGATTTAAATGTCATTAAGCAAAATAAGAGAGGAATGATTATACCTTTGAACGTTTTTATATAACACAAATCAGTGTTGTTTTAACTGCAGTAAACATTTTATTAAAAGTTTTCTGCCAGAAAAAAGGAGCATTAGACCTATAAAAAAAAAAAAAAAACAGGCTCTGATCATTTCAACTCCAGTTTGTCACCAACTCTAGTTAAAATACTGTTTAGTCAACCTTGTAATGGATCAGTAGTGAACAGTATTTTAAATTCTGACACCCTTTTCGAAACTTGGACCTGAGTGTTGAGACATTTGGAGACATCTCTTGTCTCTTGTCCTAACGTCCCATGAACTGACACATTTTAATATTGCAGCAACAAGTTATTGTTAAAGTTCAAAAGTTGGTTTTTCAAACTTTTTTGAGTCGTCTGGATCTTTTGGGAGAGAGAATCTGTCCTGCTTTACTGAGCAGTCTTTCAATAGTATTTCAATAATATTTCAATAGTTTTTCAATAATATTTCAATAATCTTTCAATAATTTTTCAACAGGCTTTCAATAAGGGCATGGGTGTTGTGTATCTTCTGGCTGACTCTCCACGGTGGAATCCATTGAGGTTGTGTTAGTGGTGCTGTGGGTGCTCCCAGCTTAATGACATATACATTAAAATATACTTCACTGGTCCAGCTCTTCTTGAAGGCAGGTCTATTGTTACCTATCCACTTTGCAGTGATTCAACGGACCAACTCCCCTCTCGACATCAGTTACTTTCAAACTAACGACAAATAAAAAAAAAATGCAATGTGAATGTAACTTGTAACTCAACATATTATACAAATGTAGTGTAGTAGAAAGTACAGATACTTCATGTAAAATGTAGTGGAGTAAAAGTAAAGGTACTCACATTTAATTCTACTTAATTAAAGTCCAGATATGAAAAATGTACTTAAGTACAGTAAGTATTTTTACTTAGTTACATCACACCGCTGGACGACAGGCTGAAGACACTGCTGGATTAGATTTCTTTAGCTTAGGGGCCATATTCCAGCTCCGTTGCGTCAATCATGTGACAACATCAATTTCAAAGGCAGAATCTAGCGTGGAGACAGCGAGAATATAATGATAAAAGGCAGTTTTTCAGCTGGGCTGACGGGAGCCTAGTAAAACGCAGTTCACCGATCAGCAGCAATCTTGCGCCTCAATAATTTTTTTTTTAAACTGGCTTCAGGTTGTGGCAGCTCAAATTGTTTTATTGTGTCAGTGAAGCAAAAATCTGAAACTTTTCGATGATTTATAAAAGTTGACCGAACAGTATCTGCCTTAGCAGAACAGTGTAAAGCCAAGGATGAGAATACATGTTCACATAAATCACCTGAGCTCAGCTCTGAATGGTGGTTGCTAAAATGTATACTGTAAGTTTTCCAGAAGAGCATAGGTGTGTGGGAGGTATCTGGCAAGACGTTTCAGAAAAGGAATAAACAGTGGAGCCAGAATTTCTAAAAAGTTTGGAGAGTTTAGGCCAATTCAAAAGCTGCACAAACGGCTGTTTTTAGATGTAAATAAGATTCAGTGGAATCAGCTGTCCAAGATGTTGGTGTTTTAAGGAAAATAGCAACAACAACAACAAAATAAAAAATAAAAAAACCTCATTAAAACAAAAACTCTAAATTTGTCAGAAGTGTCCTGCGTGGTCAGCTCACAGTGATTACTCTACATGTAGTCACATACAGCTGTGCCTGAGGTAAAATGTTTTAATTCAGTGCAGCTTCCACAGATGGCACGGTTTGGCCTTGTGCTGCACTCTGGTAAACATGGCCCACATCCTATCATGCAACAAAAAACATAAAGCAAATTGGTTTAGAAAGCAGAGCGCACAGCATACCAGTGTATATAATGGGATGTCACAATCCTGCCACTAATAGAAACAAATTCATTCTTATGAAAGCTCATAAAAATGCATTACTGGGAGGAGTAAAAGTCTCCATAAATGTGTTTTTAAATTTGGGAAACCATTTTTTACAGACACGCACATAAACAGACATGTACCGACAAACAGAACAAAAAAAGTTGCAGACAGAAAGAAAGACAGTCAAATGGGCACAGACAGACAGACATTACTGGTTTCCCAATAAAATTTTGATGGAGCAATCCAGCTGGAGCATCATAAGAAATAAATACAGTCAAGTCAATTTTATTCATAGAGCACATTTAAAACAGAAACTGTTATCAAAGTACTTAACAACAACGGGAGTAAAATTAATGGGAAAAAAAAACATACACTAAAGATAATACTGAAGAATAAAAGCATGTTTTTGTTTATTGATTTATTATATTTGTTCATTAAAAATATACAATACCAAGCAATCCCATAAATGATAACATACAAAATATAAAAAAATGAAAGGTAGCAGAAAGAAGAAAAGAATCTTATTATATCTGCCCCATTTTCTAACTAATACAATACA
>JARVGV010000350.1:33508577-33528816 GCA_031762435.1 Hypsolebias longignatus | reverse complement strand
CCCGATCTCTGCAGGGGAGTGGCTCTGCTTGAACCTCTTTTATACCCACGCAGCAGAGACTGTGACGACAGAGTGTACAAGGCACTTCAGAGTGAGAGTCGTTGACCAACAAGAAAATTAGGCTGCAGTTACACAGTTCAACCCATAGGATTAGTATAAACACGTTTTTAGACCAAATATTGCCGATTTTAACAAATACCACAAAAACATGAACATTAACACAGACATCGTCCTGTACAAATTTCTACACACATTCTAGGGAGTTTATCAGATAAAAAAAGTTAATTTTGGGTTTAGTTCCTCTTTAAGCACAAGCTTAAGAAAAAAATGCTGGTTGAGAGAGGCCAGTCCTGTGATTTATTTTGATCCTGGAACGTTGCTGGAATGACAATCCTCTTGACGTATTGCATCACTTTAACGGAGCCAACAAACACCTTGTCCATCCCTCCATGATGATATTTCATTCCATATATTCAAGCAGTTTTCTCAGCCCATCCACCTCATTTTTCAATTTCACCACTGTCCCACACAGATTCTCTCATCTGAGAATAAAGACGGCCTATTCACAGGCTCTGAAACGTTTAACTTGACTTGGTCAAACTCTGCTCTGAGGCTTGGACCAACTGCAATTCGCTCCTAATAAATTTAAAATCATCAGAGCCACCTTCATCTGCATCCTAATTATTGCTGTGACTTCAGATTTACTTGAAGCCAGAATGTCTGACTTCAGAGCTGACTGGACGTTCCCTCCAGAGATTGGCGAGGGCGACGCACCTGCCGCTCCACCTGCTGCTCCACCTGCTGCTCCATCACTGTGGCCCGAGGCAATAGTTGTGAGGACAGGGCGTGGGGGAAGACACCGCTGTCTTCGATTGCTTTAGCTTAGAGGCCATCTTACAGCTCTGTCGAGTCAGTCATGTGACAACACCAATCTCAGAGGCAGAATCCAGCGTGGAGGTGGCGAGGATATAATAATAAAAGTCAAATTTTCAGCAGGGTTGATGGGAGCCTAGTAAAATGCAGTTCATTGATCCACCACCATGTTGTGCCTCTATTACGTAATACAGTTTTGATGAAAGGCTGAATGAATAGCTTTCACTTATGATGGCCACATTGTTTTAGCCACATAATTTAGACTTTAGGGCAGCACGGTGGCACAACTGGTAGAGCTGCTGCCTCTCAGCGAGCAGGTCCCTGGTTCAAATCCCGGTCTGGGGGTGTTTCTGGGTGAAGTTTGCATGTTCTCTGTGCATGTGTGGGTTTTCTCTTTGTGTGTTTGTCTCTAGGTGTAAATGAGAGCGTGAATGGTTGTTTGTCTCGTTTGTCTCTATGTGTCCCTGTGATGGACTGGAGACCTGTCCAGGGTGTCCCCCGTCCCTCGCACAGTGATAGCTGGACATGGGCACCGGCGACCCCTGTGACCCAAAAAAGAAGAAGTGGGTAAAAGATAATGGATGGATGGAATTTAGGCTTTACAATATGTCAATAATTAAAAAAACAATAATCTGACCTTGCAACCAAAAGCAAACAAACTTACAACTGGAATAACAAGCTCTAGTTTGCATATTTGCATCTATACCATGTGGATTAATATGCACACCAACTTTGCATCAATAAAATACTTGCTGTCTTGTGTTTTATATTTATTATTGTCTAGGTGCCAGAATATAAAATGTCTTTTCATTATACTTTTATGGTGCGTTTTTATTTCCTCTACCATTTAAGGCTCGTCTGTACGCCAAGACAATAAGGGGATGAATGTGACTGTTAGAAGAAGCAGCTCTGTCCATGTTTTCCTCTGCAGTCAACTGATTAGTCTGCTTCGATGGCCACATTGTTACATGATAACAGAGGGCGGATGGTTGGCTGGCCTTGAGGAAGTCATTCAGAGCAAGTTCACTGACTCGCTGACCCGGGATATTAAAGGAGTGTCTTTTAGTCATGCTTGATGGAGTCCAGGCTGTGACTCCTGTACAGCCTCTGGTGTGCAGCCGAATCTAACGAGACTAGGGAGGTCTGCAAACACCTGTCATCAGCACTGCTTCAGGCACAATAACACCTGACACTGCTCATGAATTCACACATGGAGGAACACACAAGCAACACATACATGACATTCAAATGCAACCAGCACACTTTTCATGTAAAGCCAGATGCTGGGTAAATGCATAAATGGTAACATTCAAAATATCCACAACAGATGTGTGTGAAAACAGACAATTAATCCCACCATCACACACAAACACACACACACACACACACTGCCTGCTGGAGTCGTCCACCTGCAACCCCTGAGGTGACACGTATCAAAATAACATATTGGTTTTGTTCTGTGTTGCTGGGGTGTTGCTTTGTTGCTTCACTTCATGAAAAAATAACTAAAAAAAAAAAAAAAAAAGGGGCAAAACAAACACTGGATCTGATTTTCTCTGCAATCTGCTGATGCATTTTTCACGAGCAACTCTGAAAACACCATGTTCCTCGACATTAAAAAGCAATTTAGCACTCCCAGGATTAAAAGCGCATGTTAAATTGAAGGCTACACTTGGCGGGCATGAAAAATTGAGTGGTTCCTTATATTAACCAGGTTGAGAGCTGCACACAGCATTTAGACAGTCGAAATGGAATCTTTTAGCATTACTAATTCATCTGCGGGAAAGCTATGGTTGAAATGTTCACGACTCCACAGCTGAAGACAAACAGGCAGCGCTGTCTCTCTGGTTAATTGGCCACACTGGTGGAAATCATCAGCAGTCACTGTTAAATATAACATTATTTCATAAATTCTGTTTCAGTTTAGCAAATACATTTTTCCCCACGTTTCCTTACACAAGCTGTGAACAGCTCATACAAACCCTCATGCTACAAACTCACCTGCTGTCCTCAGCTAACTGAGAACACTCACATTCTAATAACATCAGTTCAATTCAGTTTATTTATATAGCCCCAATGCACAGCACCACTGTCTCAGGACACTGAACAGAAACATTCACATACATAGAAAAGCCAATTAGTAAAGTTCTCTATCTATCATCACTGATCTCTTTTCAAAAAGATTGGAACCCCTGCCGCCTGAGTCTGTTTTCTGAGGCTTTAAAGACTGAAAAGAGCTGTGGGCTAAAGGGAAAAGGCAAACTAGACACTTCTGGTAAAACTGGCACTGATTCCAAAATGTCCTTTAATGTCTTTCTCACTTTAGTGAAAGTGCGACTGAGGAGCACAGAGGGAAAGAGCAGGATGAACACTCATTTAGTGGACCGTGGACCCACTTAAACACGATGATGGATGCTAATGATGCTCTTAATTACAGTTTCTAAAATGACAATAATTACAATTCTTTTATGGCTCTTTATCAGCAGACTATCTTGATAATGACTGTCTGAGTGATAAACAATGATTGTCAGTGTCTGACCTTTGAAAGCACCTACACCCCCCATCACCAGCAGCCACCACTTCCCAAAAACATGGAGAGGCAATTTTAATCATTATTTTAAAAGCAAAAACAGGACACTTAATGATGTTTGTGTGTAACCTTAATTTAATAATTGACAAACAAAAAAAACTCAATACTCCCCAAATAAACTTTGTTCTGATGAAATTGCCCATGTGATTTCTTTGTGTTTTCCTTCACCTACAAGGAGCTTTCACAAAAAGTTTTGGTTTGTGAGCTGCCTTTCATCGTTCATAGAAATCCAGACACCGGACACACCCCACAGACATGTGAACTTTTAGAAATGAAACAACCATTGCAGAACCAGAATAGTCCTACAACAGAACTCAGATGCATTCATATCCAGCACTGCGCAATAAATATGTCAAGTCAAACTTATTTATTAAAAAGCACATTTAAAACAGCAACAGTTACCAAAGTGTTCAACAGTAAAATCACAGCATCAAGTAAAAAAACAATAAGATATCATTAAAAGCATCAAAATGAAAACACAAAAACACAAAAACAAATAAACATCCATCCCTCCATCATTGTTGTAATCACTGTAAAAAATAAAAATAAAAAGAACAAGAGCCAAAAGAAAACATTTGGTGATTACTGGTTTAGTCCTTCATCATCATTTTACATGTAGAAAAGCTCTTGGCACAATATGGTGTACCTCGTTTTCTTGATATTTGAAAGGGTGGCATGAATAAATCCATGGAGGGGCAATAGGGAGTGATGTAATGGTGCAAATCATCCAGACTCTGTTGAGTTTGTTGTGCATGTCTTCCTCACCTGCACAGCAGACATACTATCTAATGCTGCAAGTCATTTTGATCCATTCAAACAACAAATAAACCTAAGAAGACCAATGAGTTAATATGTTTTTATGAGTCTTGAACCACGTAACATTCTCCAGTGCGGTGCGTTCACGATGTTCCTTCACATCTGTACATCGACTCTGGTCTTGTATCAAAGTCAGCTTTCCCTCCATGTTGGCCCGGCTCCCCTGTCGCACAGCACAGATTACGCCTGTTACACCAAATGCCTGATAATGCAATCAAGCAGCTTTGAAGCTCGATGATTCTCCAGTGCCCACTGTAATGAGAGGAAAATGAAACCATTCCCCCGGTGTCTGACTAACACTCTGATGAGACCTTCATCAGCGAGAGAAAGGGAGTCAAACTGACAGACAGCATGAAAAAAAGAAGCCTCCCATCTTTAGATGTGAGCTCCAACAGGATGAACAGCATCCTTTAGACGCACACACATTCCTGAAGGTGTTTATAATCAAAAAGGTTGTAGATGATTAATTATAGTACCCAAAATGTACATTAATAAACATCACTGTTGGGACTGAGGGATAAAATATGCAGGGCTGCTAAAATAACAAATGCAACTGTTTCCATGCATCAGTGTGCTTTGCCTTCTGTCTTGTTCTTTCATTGCTCATATGTCTGAGCTCATTTTGTGTGTGTCTGTCAGAATCTGACCCTTTAGTCCAGATCACTGCAGGATAATATTTTCTTCCAGGAACTCTGAAGCTTGATAGCTATCATTGTTGCTAATACAACCTCACAGGATGACGCCTCGCACACAAAAGATCTGCAGCAGATTCTCACCTACACACAACCTGAAGACAGATTCAGCCTGCTCTTCCCTGTCTCATCTTGTGCTTGAATGAAAGCTGGGCAGATGCAGCTGACCGCTCCCGTCAGAGCAGCAGCGTGTCTGCGCTGAACTATGACCTTCTGATGTACTTGATCCCTGGAGCACACCGCCTGTCTCTGTCTGCTCAGCTGATGAATCCAGTCTGCTGATCGATGACGTGTCCCTGTGTCATTTCTAACAACTTCGCTAGTGATGATTTTAGTGAGGCGTCAAAAACGGTGAGGAACAATTTGAAAAGAAAGAAAGCTTTGATTTCAAGCCTCCGCTGTTCACACACCACCACATTACTATTGTGGTTAAAGAAAACTTTGGATGTGATTCATACACGGGACTAGACTGGTAAGACTTTAAATTTTTTTCCCACTTCAGAACATGCTGGTGAACTTGAACATAGTCATGGGAATGAAGTAAAAAGAAAGTTCATCTTCAATTTTAGGCTTTTAAAATTCAACACTGAATTAAAAACAGGTCTTTACCAGGTTCCAAGATTATTCAACTCTAACCATCAGTGAACAAAAACACAACAGATTCCTTGAATGAACCTTGAGTTGAATCCTTTGGTCAACAGAGGAATTAATGGTTGACTCAATGACTGCAAGGTGTTCAGGTCCTGAATAAAGCAGGTCCTGGATCAACCAGCCCCTCCACCAGTGCTTGACAACTGGTTTGAGGTGTTTGAGCTGATATGCTGTGTCTGGTTTTCTTTACACACGCAGCTCAACATTTCCACTTTAGTTTCGTCTCCAGGGGACATTGTTCCAGAAGTCCTGTTCGTTCAGATACAACTCTGAAAACGTTAAGTAGTGCTGCCATGTTTTTTTTTTTCAGAGGCAAATGAAAAAACATAGAAAACATTTGCAATTCTTCCAAACACGCACCAATTGTTTAATATTTTATTGTTTTTAACTTCAGCATTCAACCTGCTAACTTAGGTTCAGTATGTAGAGTCAGGGTGAAGTTCTTGTATTATTTTCTCTTTTATTTCATCATTGCACAGTCTGACCTTGGGGTGAATTTGATATCCACTCTTGGGAAGATTAAAACCTGTCCCAAATGTTTTCTACCTGTGAATACATTTTCTGTCCATAGAATATTGTTATTGTATACAGTATTGTTTTAAACAGCCTTATGACCATTCCTAAATTGATGGGCGGTAACAGCTGCTTCTTCAAGGTCGTTGCTGATGTTCTTCCAGTCTGGCATTGTGTTCACACACCTGTCTGCTCCAGGAATGCAAACTAACAAAACTCCTGCAGAGGTGGTCACACTGATGATGATTAAATGATTAAGCACATTTTATTATCAGCACCAAGATGATATTTCTCTTCTAATTCCTATGGAAAAGGCAAGGGTGACAATGGGCTTTCCATAGACCACTTGTCCTTCTTGGCTTTGTTTTAATTTAAATAAATAATGGATTGGACAGATGGATTGATAAAACATCAGCAGTATTGTGGACTCTGTGCCGGTCTATTGTGGTGAAGAGAGAGCTGAGCTCTAAGGCAAAAATCTCTGTTTACCAGTCAGTCTAATGTTCCTACCCTCTCCTACGGTCACGAGCTCTGGGTAGAGACCAAAAGAATGAGATGGTGGATACAGGCGGTTGAAATGAGTTTCCTCTGCAGGTAGCCGGACTCTCCCTTAGAGACAGGGTGAGAAGTTCAGTTATCAGGCGAGACTCAGAGTAGAACCACTGCCAGTCCACATCAAGAGGAGTCAGTTGAGGTGGTTCAGGCATCTGGTAAGGAAGCCCCCTGGGCACCTCCATAGGGAGGTGCTGCGGGTATGTCCAACTGGGAGGAGACCCCAGGGAATACACTGGAGAGACTACGTCTCTCGGTTGACCTGGGAACGCCTTGAGATCCTCCCAGAAGAGCTGGAGGAGGTGGCTTCCACAGAGGTCTGGGCCTCCCTGCAAACTGCTGCCCCCGTGACCTGCCGTTGGAATAAATGGTAAATGGACTGTACTTGTATACACTTTTATATCTTATCAAGATACTCAAAACTCTTTACAACACAATCTGCGCCCTCAATCCATTCATACAGCACTCTGCTAAATCTATACAGAGAAGAATCAGTGCTTTATCACATTCATACAACAATGGGACACACGTCTGAGGCAATGAGGGGTTCATTGTCTTGCCCAGAGACACTTTGGCCTGTGGCTGCTGGTGGAATTGAACTCCCAATTCTTCCATTGAAGGACGGCAGCTCTCACCACTCAGCCACAGCCGCCCCCTATAAAAGCGGATAAGTAGAAGATAATGGATGCATAAATAAATAAATAAATAAATAAACAACGATTTGGTGGAAACTTTTGTTTTGCACACTTAAACGTTAAAACTGATTAATTTTAGAACCTAAAGACCAAATAATTTTTATTATGTCCTGATAAATACAGCAGCCTTGTCCCATGGCTGCAGATCCCAGTTTCAGTGACGCAGTGTTTCCCCTGACTCAACAAATCAAGATGTCTGCAGCTGGACTCTGTATTCCACCCTCATCATACAGAAACAGGCTCGATTCTAAACGCCAGGCCGTTCACTGATTACATACTTGTTCCACTTCTATTGCCTCATAGACTCATACATGTTCACCACTTTCAACGATATCTCTGATGTTTTCAATCATCCAGTTATCAGTCTTTTCTGTTTCCGTGTTTGTTGCTTTGTTTTGTGGCATGTTTTCATGCCCGCTGTAAGTTTCACTCAGCTGCACAAATTAACATGCCTCAGTCACTCCCAACGCCAACACCCCACCCCCTTCATAGCACCTTTTTTATTACTATGATTCACAGTTTTGTCACTTTGCAATCAGAAAAAAAAAAATTTAATTATACATGCGCTGTCACTAGATACTTGAGACTGGCTACTGCAACATGAAGGTGTTCCTACTGTATTTCAAATTTTTATAGCAATCAAAGCTTTATACAGAGCCATGTTTTACTGTGCTAAACTTATACTAATAGTCTTATGACATGAAAACTCAGGCACCTATTTACTTGTCGAAGAACAATAGATTATTATCTTTTAACATCTGGTGAATGCCATATAAAAACATTCAGAACAGCAGCTGGGTGGTCAGGTTTTCCTTTTCTTCTCATCTTTTTATGTTCTCAGAGGAACAGAAAGTATGACATATAACAAACTGCTTTTCATCTCAGGTCTGGGAATGGAAGTGTCTGAAAGAGACTGTTCTCCTTCCACTGTGTGTTTTTGGTTCAAGTGCTGGCACAGCCTTAAATGCAGGCATTTCTTTTTGTTTGAACTTAGTTTTAATTCACGTTTCCACTTCAGGTTTGATAAATTGCCAGCAGTATTACTAAAAAAAAGTACTAAACACTGCCGAGACCTTGAAAAGTGCATTCTAAAACCCTCTATAATGACTAAAACTCATGCATTTAATTCAGGCTGTGAATCTGAACCTACTTGTTTTTTTTATTACATTTGTTTTAATAGCAGCAGTCTGTTGAGAAGTCCTGAGGAGATGAGATTCTAATAGAACATAGAAGTTATCAAGCAAGTAGTGCTCATTCAACAGAGCTACCCTTTGCCATCTCTGAGCACCACTTCAGTTCACTACGCTGCACTTCTGAGCCAAGAGCATTAAGAGGCTCGAGCCTATATCAGCTACAAAAGAAGCAGCGGGTAAATAGGAGCTGTGCCAAGGATCAGGTGTTCAAAACAAAAATAAGGCACAGCTCAAGGACTCAGCTACAGACAGATGCAATTAAGTTCTAATTTAGAGAGCTGAGAAACTCATCAGAGTAAAGAAGTCACAATCTACATTAAAAATCAAACATTTCCTCTTCATTCACTCATCCTTTTACATTGTTTACACACAGGAACTCATAGGGACTTTTATCCAGCTGCACCTATATATTATAACACCTCTGGGTGCATAAAGACCTCCCTAATACAAACAGAGCCCTTGCTTTCAGGTTATTGTTCCCTTTCACCTCGTATAGAGGAAAGTGTAGCTTTGCATTGTTTGGCAAACAGAAGTTGAGGATGGGAGAGGTGCTTAGCTGAGAGTCTCACGTCCTTAGGTCTTGAAATAATGGCAACAGAATCTCTGAGCAGAAACTATTTGATTAGTGCTCTCAGGTCTAAAAAGGAACCTGGATGTGCACCAAATGGCTGTGGAGAGGAAAGGTGCGACAGAGCTCGTAATTGCTGGAACTGCACCTAGAGACTTGATGATTTGTGACATCTTATCCGGTGCTCTGTGCTAACACTAATAACTGTTAATTAACTGTAGCGAGGATGTCGGAGAGTGGGAAGCAAGGGGTGGGGGAGAAATCCCCCCCCCTCCCGGTCGCACACCCGTAACATGGCCTTGTGTGTTCTCCAGATGAAAGGGAGAAAAGTGTCTCCAGGGAGGTGAGATGCAGGAAAGATTGTGGAGGTCAGGGCGCTTGCTGTTCTGTAATGCTCATCTGTGGAACCACAGAGCTATCAAATGATAGAAATAACAGCAACGTCATTACCGCTTTCAGATTGATCTGGATGTGTAAATCTGTTAGCTCTAATTGGTCCACAAAGACGAAAAACAAAGTCAATGTTCCGTTCCAAGGCCAGCTTCAATTTCCAAAGCAGATGTTCGCAGATGTCGTTTTTGTCATCGGAAGCATCTGCAATAAAGCTCTTTAGAGCAGTGACAGGGGAACGCATGTGTTCACTGCTGTGCTCATTAAAAGCAAAGTGCCGCTGTGGCCTCTGTCTCCCCATGTGACTGTACGTGCAGAGTGCTCCAGAGACATTTACCACCGGAAACCTGCACCGCCCTGAATAATGTGCTGAAAGCTTGGCTGTATTTATAGTGATTAATAAGAAATCATACAGGGCCGCATGAGTCAGAGTGCTTGGTGTATCACTCTTCTGTTTATGCTTTAACATACAGCCATTACTTGGCATGCTCATAAACAACTAATAACGTCTGGAGCAAAACACGTACACTGTGTGTGTGTCTGTTAGCAACATTTAACATGAATCACTGGACAAATCTGAATGAAATTTGCTGAAAGTCATCTTTTGATGAACATATACAACCTGTTTGATGTTTGAAGTTAATTTCATTCAAGATAGCTACCACAGCCAAGTGACCTTGAAAAGACAAAATTGAATATAACTATCCATTTTACAAATATATCTAAAATTTGGTGTGGTAGTTGCTGAGACTGACCCATAACTTATTTAACTATAAGTTATTATGTGTGTTTAACTACACAATTGAACAAGATCTTAGTTTTAAATGTTATCATTAAGTCAACTCGGTTGAACGTTAATAAAACTTTTATGAAATTGCTGCTGATGTAAACCTACACCTTTAATTCTAGAATTGTGGCGCTCGGGGTGTCTGCATGTTGCAGTAGTTCTGTTACTTTCATTCTGAGATTTTGCTTTTGGAAACTTTGTTTCCTCTTTTATGGATGTAAATCACATTTTTTTGTGATGATTGCTTCTTCTGGTGTCTGACGCTGTGCAGCTGGAAGGATTTTTACTGGAATTTTTTTAGTATTGGATATTTGTTATAATGCATAACCATGACAACATGGTCTTTTTTAACAACTGGGAGCAGCTGATTAACTCCTCAAAAGCTCAAATAATATCTCAGCCCCAAATCTCAAATGAGTTGAAAAGGAGGCTCCATGGATGCATTCCCATCTACCTGCCAGCTGTGCTCGAGTCCCTGACCACTGAGATCCTGGAAATGGTAGGAAACATGGCTTGTGACAGCAGAAGGATCGGGAACGTTCCCTGGCACCTGAGGCCAGCTGTCCACAGCAACAAGGAGCTCGGCAGGCTGCTGGGAGGAGTGGCCATCGCTCTGGGAAGTGTTCTGCGGCATTCAGGCAGTTCTGTAGCCCGGAGGAACTGTAAGGCCAGCCAAGTCTGGGTGGATGAATCGGACGTCATCTGTGGCCAGTTTCTTCGGATCCGCTGTGGGACGGACCTTTACAAGAGCTCCTTCCTGCTTACAGCCATCAGTATCTATAGCTCTTAATGAAACGAGGATAACGAGTTACAACATTTAATTTCCCTTTGGGATTAATAAAGTATTTTTGAATTTGAACTGAATTTGATGGGAAAAACTATTTAAGATGGCCACCACAGTCAACTAATTTTTGAAAACATGAAACTGACAATAATTCACTTAATTTTACAGATATTGTGTGCTGGTGAAGATTCTTAGTCATCCAGGACATGGTACATTCAAAAACGTTCAAGACAAAAACAACTGGACTTTGTTGGTAACAGAAGACATGTTGCTTCTCATCCAAGAAGCTTTCTCAATTCAAAGAGCAGAGTGTGGGGTTGTGTCTTATCTCAGTTTTATAACCTGAACCCCCAGTCCAGTTGTTTTGTCTTGAATGTTTTTTGAATTTACAGATATTGTGCTATCAGCGGGTGATATGATTTTCTTAAACCAAATGTTGGGCCTTTGAGTTTTATAATTACTTGTATAAATCACTGGCCTTTGAATTTTATTATTCAATTATGTGTTGGAAAATTTAATGAGGTTGGACATTCATCATGCCAAATATGAAAACCCCTTTACAATTGGTGCACTTAGTTTATAGTGTCTTAAAGACAGCATTAAATCATTATTATGTAATCTTCGCCATGGTTTCTAATACAAATTATGTTGGTGAGAGACAAAAACAATATCCAGTTTGCAGCACTATTAAAGGAGTTTAAAAAAAAACATCAAATCAAGTGCAAAGAGTTCAACTGACAAACTAGTTGGAGGTTTACTGATGATTTTTTGTGAAGAAGATGACTACAGTGTATTTCTGCTGACTTTTATTCTAGGTGTTGTAATAAGGTAATGATTTGTCCTTCAGACAAGTTGAAAGCCACTTTTAGAATCAACTCTTTTCTGGTGTTGTAGAGGCATCTTCAGTTCTGAAGTCGTTTCAGCTCTGAGACACTTATCACCAAAACACAATACACGTACATCACACAGTGGTGTTGATTTGTATTTTTAAACCCATAAATTCAAAGAAAAAAAAAGTCAAATAGTAAAAGGCAAAATAAAAAAAACAACATTTCACAGCTACACTAGCACTGATGCTTATAAGATTAATAGGACAGACTGCTTGCTAAGTAGCAGAATACATTTATGATTTTTCTAATCCTTTTTATGGCAAAACCCACATACAGATAAAAAGAAAAAATAATAGTGAGCAAACAATTGTATTTTATATTTTTTAATCAATTATGATTTAAATTCTTGTCTTGCCAAACAGAATGTTTGGCTCAAGTGTGACAGCACTCACAATTTGGAGCAGTCTGAATTTTTTCGAATTTTTTCAAACTTTTCTTACTTCCTGTCTTTAAACTTCTTATACAGTTCAAATGCCAATATTTAGGCATTCTTGTCATCTTTTATCTTACTGCTTTAGAAATTAGTCTTTCTCAAACTCCCCCCAACTGCACACAGCAAAGGTCTCATTAAATCTCATTGTAGCTTAGAATTTTCTTTTCGACACTGAAACTGAAGGGTCTTTTTAATTTGTCAACAGTGATGGGCACAGCTAACCTAAGTTTGTTTTGCAAATACAGTATTCCATTAAATAAAAAAATTAGCCTCACTAATGCAAAACAGGTAAAGAAAATAGCAGAAGCTAACACTAATCTGTCAACTGTTAGACCACTGTCACTCACGTCGTGTCACGTGCAAAACAGAAGTGTGCCTTATGGATTCTTGGAGACTTTTCCACATCAGACAGGAACAAGCTTGTGAATTCTGTTAGCAAACTTAAAGTTGGTGAAGCCTAAATTAGGAAACGCTAAGTCTGCGTTTACAAGTAAGGTAAGAACTATACCTTGGTTTATCAGAACATTCTGCCCTTTTAATGGGTTCAATAGATACGTACATGAGACGTTTTGGGTTCTTCTGTCACAGTACAGTTCTTAAGCATACATGTACAGTGTCATGACTAAACACATTTTACATTAAAACAATATTACAAAGACTACTAAGGCTAAGGTTTTGGTTGCTGTGCTGATGGCGAAATCTTTAGTTTTCCTTCTCTTTCTAAACAGCTGTCATGTTTCATCAATCTAGCAATGCCATTGCCTGGAGAGTCAGGGCTGTCGTAACAAACAAAAAATCTTTACGGCTTGTGCTGAGTTTCTCTCCCTCCTCCTCCAGCCTTACTGCAAAAGTGACAGCGACACAAAGAGACATGAAAAGCGTGGCCCTGGAGTAGATAAACAAAGAATGCCATCACATGTCACTGCCGCTTGGACTGACGCACCGACTGGAAATCGAGTGAGTCGGAGGATAGCTAAGAGGCGCAAACACACACACATACGTGCGCACGAAGGGTATGTCTTCAGTAATAGCTTTTCATTTGTTGGTGACGTGCTTCGGTCAAGCCAACGCCTTTAGAAGTTGTGTGTTAAATACTCAGGGTGAGCAGGGTTGCAGGTTCTGATGGACAGATTCATATTTTCAAATGAGACCTCTACAGTCTATTAAGCTCCAGGATGCACTGCGGCCCTAAGAGACAGAGGCAGGAAATGGAGCAAATAGATTGACAAGCTGGCAAGTCGCTCATTGTTATTTCACGGAGGCCTCAGTGAGTGACTGTAGACTCAGTGAAGGACATGGAAGCTCATGCTGCTGTCTGCTAATAAGAAGAGGGCACTGTATGATTTATTTGGTTCCACATAACAAAGCAAGACCCTGGAGCGCTTTCGGAGCTACACAGGTGGGCTGCAGTTTTACTTCCGACACTTCAGTTTGACAACACCAATGCTCCAGGGCTTTAATATTTAAAGGGGCTGTCAGTGTTTCTGCAACAATGGCAGATAAACCCTGTGATGAACAAAAACATCCCCAGATTCAGAGCTTAGGTCCTTTAAACAATACAAGAAAAAAGACCAAAAGAAATTTCTAAGGAGCGTTCCACATGACAGTCGTGTTTACCTAAACTCTAATTTTCTTCAAACAGGAGTGTGACAGGTCTTGTTTTTACCCAGGTATGATCTGGAGTATTTGTACACTGTGTCGAACAACTTGCTGGCATCTGTCGCTTTTATTTTTAAGGTCTTGCTGACGTTTTGACAGATGAGCAGTGCTGTTTGGTGGCTTGTTTGCCAAAGTCGGAGCTCAGATAGATGGAAAGATGATTCCTTTTCAAGCCAATTAAAAAAACGTTTAAGAAAAAATAGGTTATCTGCCTCTGTGCTTTGTACAAGGTGCACTAATTTGACAGAGGGCTTGTCAAATTTGCTAAAAGACAGTTTTATTGAGCTACGGTTTGAAATAATAGATTTGTTTTTCTCTTCATTAAAGCTCCATAGATCTGATTAGATTCCAGTGTTTGTACCACAGTTGTGTTACACCGTTCTGCCTCCGATGGTACTCATTCCATAAAGTCTTTATTTTTTGTTGACAGTCAAAAAGAGTATGAAACAACAGTGACTGGCAGTGTTTTCAAAACTGAAGGACAACCGTGACAAATCCAGACAGGAGCAGCCAGATGTGCTCTATTGTTCAAGAACTGAAAAAAGAGATTTCAACGTAGGGAATCCAAAGAAGTTCTTCTCGAGTCAATCTTCCCCTCTCTCATCTTTAGCCTTCTCTGCTTCCTTTTATATATGTGTATGGTGCGTGACCTCTGAGTAAGAAGGGTGACCTGAGTCTTACTTAGGCCTGACACCCACTGATAGACGACTAACCCTTGAAAGGTCAGGGCAGGGAAGGCTGGGAACACCTGCTACCCAGCAGAACTAACTCTTCTTTAAGTAGTCAGGAGATCAGTGGGACATGTGATGCAGCTCTTGTGGACGAGAAATATCACTGGAGGGCAAAACAAAGTTGTTGTCAGTGATGAAATGTTGAAAGCAGTAGTCCCAAAGGAAAATGCAAGTGAAATTCCTCAACTGAGGGAACAGGAAATAAGACGACTTGGGGTCAAAAGACCAAATCTCGGTCTGGTGTATTCAGGTAGGGCGAGCTGCAAGCTTGTAATAGGCAGACATAGACACCATATTTTTTGCCGTATAAGTTGTACCTTTTTGCATAAATTTGCAAGTCCTGCAACTTATACACCGAAGCAACTAATATACGTTTCCCCCCCTTATTTATAACACAATTTTTGGCTGAAATCTGACGATTTCATTCATTCTGAAATGAATAATGTTAAACATTACCACTTGAAGCTGTAGAGGGCCCTTGAGCCTTATGGCAAGCCAAGTGTCTCATTTAAATCAAATCAGCTGCATTTCGCCGCACTGCCAAGGCAAAATGCAGCTGATTTGACTTTTACTCCAGGAGTTCCGGAGCGAGACAAAGGTGCTACTATGGCAAGCCAAATGTCTCATTAATAAGTAAACGTGGTTATTAATGAGACACGGTTTGCCATACCAAGCAACCTCATCTTGCTCCAGAACTCCTGGAGCAAACGTCAAATCAGCTGCATTTTGCCGCGCCGCCCTGGTGAGATGCAGCTGATTTGACCAATAAAGTGCATTTATTAAGGACAATTTCAATTGAGACACAACTTTGCTATAATGTTGAGCAAACAAATAAGTGTTTTTAGGTGGTTATCTTATTACTTTTCAAAGAAATGCACAGCGAGTCCTCCCTCTGCGTGCTCCAGCATCCACAAATGGATTTTTGAAATGCAGCTGATTTGACCATCAAAGTATTGAGGAAAACTTAAACTGACACACCGTGACTATAATTTCAAGAAATCAAAAATTTGTTTTTAAGTGTTAATCTTGTGAAATTCCTGTTAAAGTCTTCCTGTGTGCACTCCCGCAGCCGCCATTTTGGCAACCAATTGATTTTTGGCACAACGGCCCACGTTTCCAGGTTGTCAGCAGTGACGCATAATAGATACGACATATATGGCAAAGTAATTTATTTATGTTTTTTCCCACTTTATTCAACATTTTTGGACTGACGTGACTTATACGATGCGACTTGTACAACGGAATAAACGGTACCTTGAAGCTATTATTTAAATCTTGAAATTCAAGATCTAAACAAAGCCCCAATATTCCTTGAAGGAATACACATAAAGCCTTTCTTATCAGAGGATTAAACTAAGATCATTACAAAGTTTTGTGCATTTTGGTCAAACTATACTGAGTTATTCACAACCTCATGCAAATCTGAAGGATCTTGTGCAACGTGTAACACTTGGATTTCATGTTGTGAATCACTCAGCTACTACCAAACAAAACTTTAGCTCATTATCTGTAACTTTTGTCTTGAATTAAAGTTGCTTGTGTGTTTCCTGAGGTTAGTTTGCTGTTGATCAAAGTTCATGCTCAATAATCCAGGTAAAAAAAAATCAAACAAAATCAAGTCAGATCCTCTGGACAGTTTCTTTTAGTTGAAACATTTTACCCTTCGTCCAAAAGACTTCATCAGTCCGAGGAGCCACAACAAACTCAATCCCATAAGTAGCGCACGCACATAGTGGGTCAACCAGTTTGATGATGATAAGATGGTTCCTGGAGTCCATCCTCTCCCCCATCGACTCCTCTGAGGCAGCCATGGCCAAATTGGTTCAAACCATCAAAGTTCATGCTCAATAATCCAGGTAAGAAAATCCAACAATTTAATTGTTGAATTATTCACAAATATTACAAAAGCATTTAATTTACTTGCATTGACCTCAAAAGTTAATCAATTGTAAAAGTACATCCAATAATTGTTGCATGAGTCTCATTAAAATCTGTCCAGTGGTTCATGAGATTTTGTAAACGTGATCTTTAAACAAATGCACACAGACAAAGGTAAAAACATTATTGCTCCTTTGCCTTTGTCAGCAGTAATAATAAGCATTAATTTCTTATAAATGTATTGTTTGTTTGATTTTAATAAAACATCATAAATTTGTCCTAGCATAACTCCGGGCAGCACAGTGGAGCAGTGGTTAGAGATCAGTGAAGGGTGCAGTCCATCTCTCAGCCCGGGACCTTTCTGTGTGAAGTTTGCACGATCATTTCTCTGGTTTTCTCCCACAGACCAGTAACATGCTTGTTAGATTAACTGGTAACTCTAAATTATCAGTAGGTGTGCTTAAGAGAGTGAATGGTTGTTTGTCCATATGTGTCTCTGTGATGGACTTGGGACCTGTCCAGGGTGTCCCTTGCGTCTGCTCAGTGACTACTGGAGATGGGCAACAGCACCCCATGAGATCCACAAAGATGAAGCAGGTCAGGGGTTTTCTGTAGGTTCAGAAAGTTGTGTGGTAAAATATCTAAACTGCAGGTTTTGGCTTGTTAGCTTAAAGAACAAATATCCAAAAGTAATGTATTTACACAGCAGAACTGACACAGCGTAAAGGAAAAGAATGAATGGATTCTGTACTGTACTGATACTAATCTGTGTTCCTGTTGGTATAAAAGTGAACCCAGTAAAATGAGCTTAAAATGAAAAGCCACACATTCCAGGCTAACATGCCAGCTTAAATCTGGCTCAACTCAGGCACAAGTTTCTAATCTTCAAAAGCTGCTTTTATAAGTGCGTAATGAGAGAGGCCACAATAGAAAAACAAACCATTTATTTTCCTCCCCTGGAGAGTAAGTGGAACCATATGGGCCAATGCAGAGCCTAATCCCAACATCTGGGCAGCAGGGGAAAATCAAAGCCAACTGGTGCTGAGGACCGCACTGAACCGCAACAACCTTTGCCTGCCCTGACAGAAATTTACTCGGTAGAAAAACAGGTTGGAACCGTGTTCTCCTGAGTGTTTGAGTTTCCCCTCGCCTTTTTTCAGGATAATTACTAATCAAAAAGAGACTGTCGGCAAAGCTCTGGGCACGGTCCACAGCAGTAATCATTGGCAGATGGGAGTCTGACTTGCATAGGAGCAGCTGGAGCAGACCATAGCAAATTCCTGTGAAGCAGTTTCTGCAATGCTGGTTGGAGGTCACAGACAGTATCATCTGGGGAGGGGATTTGTATTGATTAAATAGGATACCTTTATGCTGCTACTTATGTAAAAACATAAAACAAAAACGTGAATTTACCAAACTGTTTAACGGCTGAACTTTATTCATTTTGGGTAACCAGGAACGACTTTGTTTCTGCTCCAAATACACGACACGGCGATGAAATTTCATGATAACCAACACACCAGGCTTGTTTTAATAGCCTTTAGCAAGGCTGGATTACCCTCCAGCTGAACATAAAGAAACACTCTTATCAGACCACGCAGGCTGAGGTTGAGAAGCTGAACCTCCTGAGGGTTATGTATTTTAGTTTGGGGTTCAACATCTTCCACTAATCCACGTTTCCACCTTGCTTTCACTCCTCCCCCTCTCTGTTGGATCACATTTTGCCGCCAAACAAAAATGGCTATGGAGACAATAAACATAACATTTACAACATCATGGCCATGGAACCCTCGAGTATGTTTATTAACTCACAAACATTATCTGGCTTCAGACTGTGATGGTTCATCTACAGAGTTTATGATCTATGATTACCCGGTGGATGCTGAGATGAACGCACACAAAGGACAGATTTTGTGCTTGCCCTGGAGGTGCAATCATGTATTTTAATGCTCAACAAAGATAAGGCTGAGCAGTGAGTATACTTGTCCTCTGGGAGGGATGATGGGGTGGGGCCACCTCCCTCATGTCCAATCACATTATGCCAGAAGGGTTGTGGCCATGCTAATTTATTCCCGAGTGTTCCTTAGGGAGAGTGTCTAGTCATAAAGACCCTGTCAGCCCCTCCCTTCAATTGGCATCACAGTCTGAAGGCTTAGCCTCCCAGGGGAGGTGAGCCCTGCAGGCAGATTCTAGAGTAATAATGCCACTGTCAGCCGTCTGGGCACCTTGAGGGCCAACTGCAGACGAGACTGGAACAGCAGCATCAGACAACGGGACACATGACATAATCTATGTTATGGCGGGTTCGAAGCTGCAAATGGACAATGGTGCCCACCTCATTTACTGATAGAGACTGTGTGAGAGTCCTTATATTGCTAGGCCTTCTGGGGGAAAATGATAGTTCCTCATTACAGCTGCCCTGGGAGGGAGCTGCAGGCTTGGCAACATGGAGCCAAGCAAAAGCAGACTGCTGGCTCCATTCAGCTGCACCACAATAATGTCAAATGAACTGACTGCTTGGAGCCTATGAGACACCCAAGAAACCACTTTATCTTCTTCATTAAATCCAGTTTAGTGAGCATGAGAAGAAAAAAACATAGGTTATTCTTAAAAGTTTCCTGAACAGAAGGAACAAAATTAATTGCACCATTAAGCCCCCAGCAGACAACAGAGATGGGCTTTTGCTTCATAAATGCAACTGTGCCCTAAAATTGCACTTAAACAGGCAATTATCTTTATCCATGAAAAACATTTGTTTTAATGGCCAATAAATACAGACAGCAGATTCTATTATTTCAAGTAATGAAATCTTTTTACAGTTGAATTTTTTTTATACATTTTTTGGACTTGTGAAAATACGTCACATACTCTAAGAGTTACACATCTGTCTACATTCTGAAACATAACTGTACTATGCTGGTAACATGGGGCTACAGGTACTATAGCTGTGTCAGTGAGTGAAATATGAACATGTGTGTGAGTGAAATGCATTAAAAAGCTCATCATGTGTACAACAATACAGACACTTTAGCAGATACAGTGTGCGTAATTTACACCTAGATAACTGCACAACTTTACTTTTAGTGGGTAATTAATGGGTTATCATTTGGAAACCAATTGCTAATTATGCCTCTCATGAGAGGTGTTCAAGTAGCCACACAATTGTTCTGCTATGCATCTTAGTAATGATGCATTCATCCAGTCTTTCCAGAAGACAGAGAGGGACTAAAAGGTGAGCAGTCAGCCATAAAACACATGTACGAGTATTAGGTGTTTGTTTAGCTATTGGTATTTTTGGACAAAACGGTTTAAGGAGACAGTTAGGGTGCATTCACACCAGCCCCATTTAGTCCACTTAATTCAAACTACAGTATAGTCTGTTTGTCTGTCTGGTTCATTTGGGGAGGTGTGAATGCGCAATCGAACTCTGACACGGACCAAAAAAGCAAACTCTGGTCCATCTAAATCAGGGGTGTCAGACTCCAGGCCTCGAGGGCCGGAGTCCTGCAGCTTTTAGATGTCTCTCTGATGCCACACAGCTGAA
>JARVGV010000350.1:33479503-33490541 GCA_031762435.1 Hypsolebias longignatus | reverse complement strand
TTGTACTTGAGAGGAGATTATTACAGCCTCATATAAAATCAATGATGATGATGATATTGGAACTGGATCGGTATCGGTCATTATCCAGATTTAAGTATCGGGATTGGATCAGAAGTTAAAAAATAAATAAATAAAAGAAATAAAAAAGTGGATCGGTGTATCCCTACTTTCAACCACTACAACTGGAAACATGTTTGTAAATTGTGTACGATTTCCCCGTCTGCTTTGCCCATGACTAAAATCTTACCTGTCCATTATGGGTCCAACTGGACCCTCAGTGGGTGCTCTGACTATGTGTGTTCACACACTTCTTCAATTTAAATTGATGGATCTTCTTTTGAAATAACACTGTTTAAGTCCAACAAAGTTCAGTCAGGTCCTCAGGACAGTTTCTTTTTGCTGAAACATTTTGTTTTTCATCCAAAAGACTTCATCAGTCCGAGGAGCCACAACAAACGCAGTCTTGTAAATAAAACTTCACATAGTGGGTCCACCAGTTTGACGGTGATAAGATGGTTTCTGAGCACCATCAGCACTGTTTCATTGAGATGAAATGGTTCAATAAAAATAAACCGTCCAGAGGACCTGACTTAATTTTGCTGGATTTAAAAAAAAAAAAAACTGGATTACTGAGCATGAATCAGGATGTTTTGATCACTTTGACCATGATTGTCTCAAACAAGTTGGCGGGAGAGAGGGTGGACTCCAGAAGCCATCTGAGCACCATCAAACTGGTTGACCCACTATGTGAAAGTGCTATTTATAAGACTAAGTTTGCTGCAGCTCCTCGGACTGAAGAAGTCTTTTGGATGAAAGACAAAATGTTTCAACAAATAGAAACCATCCAGAGGACCTGACTTAACGTTGTTGGATTTTTCTATCTGGATTATTGAGCATGAATCAGACTATTTGAGAAGATCTGCTGAAATCAACGTGGATAATTTACCATTTAGACATCACAGCAGAAAAAAAAATCTGCATTAAATTTTTGGAAAGCAATGCAGACTACCACTTGTCTTTTGAACAGAAGTTGACAATTACTGGTACTGATAAGGTAAGAGTAAGAGTTAGGTTACTCTTAGTGGAAAGCATGCAGTTAACACAAAAATAGAATGGACATAAGCATGTGCATGTTCAAAATATTTCACTAATCAAAGAAACAACAATGTTGTTTCTTGCTTAATTGGTAAAAGACAAGCACTGTGAGTTCGTTCGAAAGCTGAGTGCAGATATATGTTTCATGCTGCTGTGTTCATTCGTGCTCATCTGCTCACACACACTCATGTTCGTGCTGTTCTTGTTCCGCGTATTGTTTTTATACCATTAGTGCTTAGTGTATTCTTTTGTTTTAGCATATTTCTTAGTTCATATATTAGATCTTATTACAGTTTTTCTGTACAATTTATACTTTTGTTGGATGAAACTTGGATCTTGAGTACACAATTTCGTTCCACCACATGGTGGAATGACAATAAAGAAACATGACTTGATGTAGAAATTAATTTTCATAATATGATCCTGAGATAAAGACTTCCCTTTCTTGATATAATGGGATAAAATTTATTTTTATTAGCTTTATTAGTATATTTTCTTAAATGTATTTTCTTGATCATTTTTGCAAAGTGTACTAGCATGAGAAATTTGAACTATCATGTTGGCAACTGATTCAAGTTGAGAATGTCACGTCTATGATCATTTCTGTTCATCTGAACAATTACTAAATTGTGGCCTTTATGACTTGGATGGAATGACTACATTTAAGTTACAGCAGTCACATAACCAACAGTCAGCTGGTGTGAGCTGTTTGCCACACTAACAACACGTCCTACTCTTTCAGCCTGGGCCCTTAACAAGCAGTGGGAGTTAAAGAAATGTACTGCAAACCAAATGGTGCATGGTCTTGAGAGTGGTGATGTTGGAAATGTGTACTCTGCTGCCTCACAGTGACCCTTGGCTTGGCCTTGGATTTCATCATGCTGGCTGATCCAGTTTGTAGCCTTTCCTGCTGCAGGGCAGAGTTACAGCCAACTAACTGGGCTGAGAGATGCTGATGGTGGGGGTGGAGGTCAGCACTAAAGTGATAGAGCGAGGGCAAAGGTGTGGGGCTTATGTCATCCATCTCCCTCTGCCTGCCTCTAGGCTTTTATTAAGTGGGTGGGCTCACATGGGTCAGACTAGTATTTAACTAAGATGTCCATCACATTGCGTGGATAACTCAGAGAACTGGTAATAGGCTTGTCTTTACAGGACAGAAATGTGATGTAAAACTGACATTTACAAAATTACATGTGTTTATCTGACAACAAAAGCAAAAGGACAGAGGATCTCACTAGCCATACCAATTTTCTTTCCTTCTTGATTGCGTGTCTGATGCTTCGAGTTAAGCTCAACTGTTCAATTTATTTTTCTTATTTTGTTTTTTCACATAGGTCATAATACAAGCAACTTTGTTGCGGCATGAAGTATACAGTGTATTAACTATTATATTATCTGAGACATTGAAAAAATACCAGTACAGAAAAATAACAATAACCGTGTAAGGAAAACAGAATAACATGCTGAGAAAGAATAAATCCACCTGTGAGGTTGACATGAGGTTAGCAGCTTCTGGACCGCAGCCCACCATTTATCCCTGTGTGAGTGGAGCATATTAGCCCACAGCTATGGTTGATCAGAGCTTCGCCTACAGCTACAATGTTACCCAGAGCCACCTGTGGTGGTGGGAGGAGATCACTTTGTTTCTTTGTGGAGCTTGAGGGGCAGTAAAACAAGCTTCTGAAAACTTGCCAAGCCTTCGACTGACTCATCAAGACGCACCCAGGAGGACACCTTGAGATAGACAGAAAATACATCCTTTCATGCCTCAGATGTACCTAGGAGTTAAGCCTTGATAGGCTGGTGTGGAGTGTGTTTTGATGCTGCCTCTTTTTTTATAACTCCTGTAGGCACCAGGTTGGCAATCATGTATGACACAGCCCGAGGCACAGACACGTGGGTCCAGCAGTGGGCTACAAGTCCTTGGAATCCATGTCTGTATTTGAACAGACTTTATTGGACCAGACAGAACAGCAAAACCTTGTTAGATGTAACAGGAAAAACACGGACGCAGCATGAAAACCAAACAATCCAAAATGAGAAGAACCTTTTGCTCTGAGATATATTAAAGATGCATGGATGTTGAAATGCTGGCAAGGCAAGGATCAAAAGCCGCAGAGCTGTTTCATAAAATATGTCCTCAATCATGTCAAACCAAAGTCAATAATCAAGCAACCTCAAACATGCCATGTCATATTTGTCCTTTTTAATACCGAGTGACAGGCAGAACAATTAAATTATGCTCCTCTCAGAAAAGCCACAAGTGTAATTATGCTCTAAGTAGACACAAATCAACACACACAGTGCAGTCGTCAAGTAATACTGATGCCGCTTCTGAAGTGAGAGTGAACAGAAGGCGATAAAGGAAGAGTTGTCTTTTCTCTGTCAGTTTCAAATAATTCAATAAACAAACCAATTTATTTTATAAAAAAGGCAACTAAATACTTTTTGTCTACATTCAATTCATTCAACCTTTATTTATGCAGGCTAGCCTCATTGAGCCACGAGCACTCATTTACAAGAGAGACCTTTTCCAGACAGAACATATAAAGTACAGAATAATAATATACAACAATAATACAATAAGAATAAACAATAATAACAATAAGCTACAGCAAAAAATGCAGTTAAAATAATAGTGTACAAATCAATAAATCAGGGGACTGTAAAACAGGGTAAAATACTAAACAAGAACAAATCTGCCTTGATTTTTCCAGTGACATTATCAAATGTTTGAAACCCTGTAAATAAATCAAAGTGGATAACTTCAGTTCCTGTTGCAAGGTGTTCCAGGTTGCAGGAGCAGAGTAGGAAAAGGCCGGTTTGTCAAATTCAGTCCTCACTGAGGGAACGCTGCAGGTAATGATGGCCTGAGAGTGCATGTTGTAACTGCACTGACAGCATGACATGTGGGAGGCGCTATAAGAAGGTAGCAGACCAAGGAGGGATTGATAGATGAAAATGAACCAGTATGAGAGCCTACGTGTAGATAATAACCAACTGACCAAGAAGTAAAGAGTGCGGTGACAGGTACGTTTGTTACAACCAGTTATGAATCTTAGCGTACCATGATAGACAACATCCAACATCTGCAAGGAGCTGGCAGGGGCATCCATGTAAATAATGTCAACATAGTCAATGGTCAGAGGTTACAAGACACTTTCTGGCATTCAGAGTTAAGCAAGATCTATTTCTGAAAAAGAAAACCAATTTTAATTTCAGTTTCTTTATAAAGTTGTCAATATGTGGTTTAAGAGAGAGATGTGCATCAACCGAAATTCCCAAGTATTTGTAAGAATCCTCAATAGAAACACCATGCATGGATGAGATAGGAGGATAAGTTGCTGGCACCGACTTTCTGTTGGAAAACAACATCCCTTTGGTTTTGTCAGCATTTAGCACAAGCTTGAGATGGAATGAGTCAGACTGAATGATATCAAATGCAGACTGTAGAAGATGGAAAACCTTGGCCACTGTGTTAGCTCGGCAATAAACAACAGTGTTGTCGGCATAGAGATGCAAGGATGTGTCAGGAATGTTTTGACCTACTATACATTATGTATACAGTATACAGTACATTTTAAAAAGAGTGGGACCTAAAACTGAGCCTTGTGGCACTCCATTGGTGACAGTTAGATAGCTATATGAAGTACCGTTATGTTGAACACATTGCCTCCGTCCTGGGAGATAGTTTGAGAACCAGCCAACAGTGTGATCTGAGAAGCCCATATCTGAGAGCTTGTGGCATAAGATGTCATGATCTACAGTATCAAAGACGCATCCAAAGCTTCATCAACATCATTAAAAAAACTGAACATGTAAACCTTTAAAAACCTGAAAAAGAAAATTCAACATACACTGTAACTTGAGAAAGAGACATCATTTTAGGTAATTTGTATCTAATTTAAATATTAAAATCCTTATTTTCTTTAATGTGTACTTTTTTGCAATGTTGGAGATTATCATCATTATATGACCATATGCTGAAGATGTCAGTTAAATTATCATAATGAGTATGAAAAGCAGCAAAATTTACTAAAATGTGGCAGTAATTGCTTCCATATCAATTATTAGAAGCCTGGCCATACAGAAGATGTGATCTATCACTAAGAGCTGGTTGATCATTTTGAAACAACAGCCCAGCATGAGTACCTGATAGGCTCCAAGGGCTTTAGTTAGGAGGATAATTTGCCATCTGTACAGAGATGTGGTTCCTGCTGTTTAAAGTAGTCTATAATTGGAATGACACTTAGATGCTGCTGCTGATCTTATTTATGTCACAATTTTCACGTTTTGAAGTTGCAGTTACACAGATCACATCTATACTGTAAATGTGGTCACATTTAAAAAGTGAACCCTCAGGTTAACTAAGCTTGTAAGTACATTATATAAACATACTTATTAAGCATGTTTGTCCAAAATACTGTGAATAAATAATAATTCCACATAGATTATATACTTTCCATTTATAGTGGAAAGGTGGCTACAGTGGCAGATGAGAATAGCGACGTGATGAATACACCAGCGGGTGCAATCATTTGAAAATTCCCCTGGCAGATGTGGTTGTGTGCGTGTCTTTGATTAACTTCATTAATATACATGCTTCACTCTGATACGCAGGCAGTGTCATATGGTAAAAAGCAGGAACAGGAAAGAAGTGATTTGCTGTTTGCTCTGGAAAACAAACAAGCCAACAGGTCCTAGCAGATGGCGCTGTGTGCGATGCTGGTGGGAGGCATTGTGCTGCATCGGCACTGCCGCCAAGCGGGAGCTCTCCTGTGGATGAAGAGAAGCCTGACTATCGCCCTCGGCCTGCTGCATGGTAAACAAATACAGCATCTTTCTGCTTTCTTAGGTGCTGAGCATTTTATCCAGGGCTGATCTTACCTTCTGATATCAAAAGCACAACAGAGATTGTTTTTGGCAAGTTAGAGTGCTCTAGGCTTGGTGCTCTTCAGAAAGCAGCTTAAAGAAGAAATGTGGTTAATAATGGCTTGTTTGTGTGCAGCTCTCATTTCCCTCTTTAGTTCTTTAGTTTTCCCTCAGCATGCCTGCAAGCAAGCATCACTGCTGTGCTCATTTAAAAAGCAAAGTTGGCTCATTTACATTAACACTAGATGTTTATTATATAGGGCAGCATGGTGGCTCAGTTGGTAGAGTCCTTGCCTCTCAGCGAGAAGGTCGCTGGTTCAAATCCCAACCAGGGGCCTTTCTGGCAGTTTGCATGTTCTCTCTGTGCATGCATGGTTTTTTTTTTTCTATGTACTCCAGTTTCCTCCCACAGACCAAAAACATGCATGTTAGGCTGATTGGTAACTCTAAATTGTCCCCAGGTGTGAGAGTGAATGATTCTCTTGTTTGTAGCCCTGTGGTGTCCGCCTCTCGCACAGTAATAGCTTGGACATGGCCACCAGTGACCCCTGTGACCCAAAAAGAAAGAAGCAGATACAGATAATGGATAGATGTTTGTTATATGTCACCAATAAATCAAAATGTATATTGTTTGGCAGCATTGAGAGCTGTTGTACAAAATAAAAACTCATAAAAACTGTGCTTGACCAAGCCTTATCAAAACATATTGGCTTTGCTTGTTTTACGACTGTCAAGACAGAATGACAGGAAGCAACTAAAAGGTTAGGGGGTAAATAATCCTGCTTCACACTGCATGACACATATATGCTCTCCATGACACACACACACACTGCAGCTGGATTGTTTTATATTTGCAAATCTCCTTCAGAGTAACAGCAATTGTGATGTTCTTAAGATCTCTGTACCTGACAAAATGGTTTTTCCTGCCATATTACACATCTCCAAGGTGCACGTCACATATGCCTGTCTTGATATAATTCTTTCAGCCCATGTCAGGATGTAGTTAGAGCTATTAAATCTGTGCTAGGTTTGTTTTTGATCTACTCACAACCCTGGTCGTAGCCCAGGCATGAAAACAGCCTGCCAGGCTTGCTTTAAATGCACAACGACAACACTGGTGTACATTGAATTTCTGCCACTGCTGCCACCAAGGACCCTGATGCAGTGCCCACCATAACCACCATGGCAAACCACCATGACTTAGCTTCAGACGGTTTGTACATGTCCTAAACCATTGTGTGTCATTTTTGCAGAGCAAAAATAAATAATTTTAACCCAGAGTTTGGTCTTCTGAGGACAAAAGATTCAAGAAGACAAAGGTAAAAAAAAAAAAAAAAAGATAATGCTCTTTGCTTACAGGTACTTAGAATAAGGGTGTGGATCATAGATCTGTGGAGGATGAGATGAGGTATTTGTTAAAATCGGCAATATTTGGTCTAAAAACGGGTTTTCACTAATCCTATGGGTTGAACTGTGGTAACTGCAGCCTAATTTTCATATTGGTCTACGACTGTCACTCTGACGTGTCTTCCATACTCTGTCGTCACATCCGCTGCTGCGTGGGTATAAAAGTTGTTCAAGCAGAGCCCCTCCCCTGCAGAGATCGGGGTTGGATTAGCGATAGCACCATAGCATTAGCATTAGCATTGTGGGATTTGATAGACATCGTTTCAGGGTTGGCAGTATATTTATTATTAGCTTAGTCTTGTGATTCCACCTCCCCCTCCTTTCGCCGGTGTCTGTTGGCACACCCACTTTGCAGTTTTTGAATCTCGTCTCGGGGCGGAGCTGCCGTTTCACCGTGGGGTAAGTTCCTCTTTAATAACAACATATTTAGTTGTATCAGACATGCTATTTTTATTTTCTCAGAATATCAATTGTACCTTTTAACAAGGTTGAGTCAGGTGCCAGCTGTCCATGCAGGTCTGTCCAGAGGACCAGGACTGAATACAATTAAGTCCTGAGCATGCATCAGGACTCAGTTGTACCTTGTATCCATAAATTTGAGCTCAAAGTATACAACTGTTTGATGACTCTGCCACAAAGTAAAACCAACCAGAACATAGATGGTTTTGGCAAGGTCTTCAAATGCATAATAAGAATTCTGCGGGCTCCACATTACATATACGGTAGTTCCACAATAGTTTTGAGCATCCACCAAACTTCCATAGCAAAATTATAATGGTTGTCATTGAGGTGGCAGTATGTGTGGGTACAGTGTGGAGTGTGAGGGAGCATATTCGTTGTTGTAAAATTGAAGCAGGACTAGCCTCTAGTCTTGGCTAGAACCACGATTATGACAAGATAATAAAAACAACATATCACAAGTGTGACATCCACAGCTGGATCCAGATGAGATCTGAAAGGGTCAAGCCAGGGTGAGTACATACAGCACGGTGAGGATGCAGCAGGAAAAGCTTTTTTGACAAGTACTTAAAGCATAGCATCATCATAATTGTCTTGACACTGAAAGAGGTTTTCCATACATGCAGTGGTTTAGTCACATTCTTATAGGTATGGAAGCATGGAGAGAATAGCAGCATCATTAGCAAGCTCAAAGGGGAGCCTTAGACAATTAGCATGTCCTAATAAATTTATGCCATTAACAAAATATTATTAGTCAAATACAGACGTTGTGTGGAAAGCTTAAAATTGTGTTTCAGTTCTGTGTGGTTCTAAAACATTGAACCCAGCCATTTTCATAGTTAATGTTGCCTATCTCCTGAAGGTTCCACCAAAAGAAAATTCTGCTCTAATTTACTGCATTAGCTTAACGAAACAGCCCCCGTTCCACAATAACTACAGAGAAAACTTCAAGTGAGCATCAAGAAAGCTGCTTTGTTAAAGAAAAAAGTAGGTGAAAGAGTAGAAACTGCATAAAATAAAGACTAGGTTTATTTTGATGTTGCTTAACATTCAACTTTCAAAAAAGGAACCAAAAACTATATTTAGTGAAGAAGCAGGTAAAATTTAATGGATGGATGGATGAATAACTTTATCTAAGAAAAAAGCAATCATATTCAAAGCTGTCAAAGAATATATTTTTATACATCAATATAACAAAACAAAATCTGACACAAAGTTCAAAATGAGTTAAAATCCACAACTTCACAGGTTCCTCCAGTGAGAACTAAAGTTGTTGTTACAGCAAACTTGTGAAGTTACTCCTTTATAGTTTTTACTGTAGCAGAGTTCACTTTTACTCTTAAAAAATGCCAAGGCCAACATCAGTTTAAATTTGTAATTTACCATTGAAAATTATTAGTGTACTGTTTCATTACTTCTGCTGCAATGAAAAGAAGCACATTTCTACAAGGTGCAAACCAGGATAATATTTTTTAAATGAGATTCACCTAGAGTTCACCTTTATTAATATCCAAAGCAGAGAGCAGCTGAAGTTTTTGAAGGGATTAGATAAAAAAAATTAAAATAAAAAAAAGGTTGTTGGGGGTGATAAAGTGCTTAGTTTAGCACTTGTTCAAAAGTTACTATTATCTGTGGGCACAGTTAACCAGAAAGTTAGCTCCCATATTCCGCTGACTAAAAATGTAGGTATGCTAATGCTAAACCTCTAAACAGGTAAAAAAAATTTTTTAGCATGAGATAACATTAAGCTGCTAACTGTTTAGACATCAGTTACTCAGTCTGTGTCACATGTCTTTGTCTCCTTCCAGTTGAAGCTGCATCGAACAATCACATCTTGTCATGTGTGAATGTAGTAAGCCAATAGCATGCCTTTAGCTTGCTGCTGTTGCAACAACTAATTATGTCTTGCCACGTGTACTTGTAGTAAGCCACTGGTATGCCTAATGGACTCTTTGAGACTTGCCCACAACAGAAAAGAACAAACGTGAATTTTGTTAACAGACTTAAAGTTGGAGAAACATAATATGTATAGCAAAATCTAATTTTGCTAATGGTTTCCAAAGTTAGCAAAAAGGCTAAACTACTAAACAAAACATTTGTTTCGCTATTAGCGGATTAGCTGAACTGTGCCCACCACTGCTAATATCATTAATTGCAAGTCTGCACAGCCTGAGGCCCTCTGCTGTAATGCTCGCCTTTTCTTGCTAACATGTACAGTATATTCAGTATCTTGCTAAAGGCCAACTCTCTTTCAGAGCACAGACAGTGAGCATTGATATGCTGAATTACCCCAGAAGCAAAGAAGATGGTGTGATAGACTGGCTGTAATAACATGAGTAGGCCTCACTCTGCAGTTAATGGTGTTAGCGTTTGTCTTTTCTGAAATCCCATCAAGAAAAAAATGGCTTATAGCCAGGGATTAAATTGAGCCCCGACCCATAAAGAAAGTGCAGCAGGTTAGGTTTGGGAAAGATAGGAACGGTAACGTTATAACAAGTGAGGACTGAGGTTATAGAAGCTGAGGACCATGAAGTGGGAAAGATTAGTGAGGAAAGATTAGTGAGGGTGAAGTTCGGAAAGCTCTGAAAAGACAAAAGAAGGGAAAGACAGTAGGACCTGACATACCAGTAGAGGTTTGGAAATGTCTTGGCGAGATGGCAGTGAGGTTTCTGACTCAAATATTCAATGGCATATTTGAGGATGAGAAAATGCCGGAAGAATGGAAAAGAAGTGTGCTGGTACCCATTTTTAAGAACAAGGGTGATGTACAGAGTTGTAACTACAGGGAAATTAAGTTGATGAGCCACATAGTGAAGATCTGGGAGATAATTGTGGAAGCAAAACTTAGATGAGAGATGACTGTGAAAAACCGTATGGTTGCATGTCGAGAAAGAGCACCACAGATGTCATTGCTGCTTTGGGGATGCTGATGGAGAAGTACAGAGAGGGTCAGTAAGACCTTCATTGTGTCTTTGTGGATTTAGAGAAAGTGTATGACAGGGTGCAGATGGAGGAGGTGTGTATTGCATAAGGAAATCTGGAGATGCAGAGAATTATACTAGAGTGGAACAGGACATGTATGAGGACAGCTGGACAGTGCTGAGATGTGCTGTAGGAGTGACAGATATCTTCAAGGTGGAGGTGGGAGTGCATCAAGGATCGGCTCTGAGCCCCTTCTTGTTTGCTCTGGTGATGGACCGACTAA
>JARVGV010000350.1:33422194-33433325 GCA_031762435.1 Hypsolebias longignatus | reverse complement strand
ATAAATAAACAACCAGTTTACCCCCCCCCCCCCCCCCCACACACACACACATATTATTAATTACTCTATTAAATATGAACGTAAGTGCGAAAAACCATAAACCTGTGACGCCGTAAACCGGGGACTACCTGTACAGTACTAGGAAAACGTTACCACCCTTTGGTCTTCTGCAACAGACCCTAACCACAAGTTCTGAACTGTATCATCAGACGGTGGTTTGATATATAGCAGAGAAACCCACATCTGTCATGGCAGTTTTATTTTAATATCATCAAAACCCTAAAAACCCAGAACAGTACGATTTAGATTTTGAGCCTCATTAAGTCATTCATAATTAATGTGAAGTAATTAAGATTTTCTCATTCTAATCAAGATGACGTTCAGTTCTAATTACATTAAATCCTCAGTTTTAAAGAAAGCCTCTTTTTTTTGGAGCATGATCATTCTTGTCTTTTTTTTTAACGTTCCTGCAGCCTGTCATTCAGACGTCTGCAGTTCAGTGATGTGGGGAGAGACAAACAAGCCTACCTTGTCTTCTTGGTCACTGTCTGTGTCACACTGAAAAACAAAACAAAACAAAAAAAATAAATAGTTTAATCATCTAATTTATAAATGAACCATGCACAAACTGATTTTTTTTTTTTTTTTAAAGAAACCACTTATCCAACGTTTGAAAACCAAATCTATATTATTCAATGTCATGTGACTACTGAATGCTGTCAGATCAGCTTTCAGTGGATACAGTGAGCTGTGCAGAAAGCATAGAGCTGAAAATTTAAAATCATAATTGCCATCAGAATTATAATACCACGATGTGAGTTTCTGCTCGAGGCAGGGAACAGAGAAATGACAAGAGGAGGAAGGAACTTTGGAATGGAGGGAGGAAAAAGGAGGCTAGATTTCATTTTTTCGTTCCAATTTCAATTTCAAGGTCCACTTAATTCTTTATCAACTAATTAGTGTGATGCTGGGTGACTGGCGGCCCTCAACGCTGTGCATATGGCTGAGGTGCACAGAAGCACTGGAGTCAGTAATGAAGAAGGCACTGGGGGGGTAGGGGTTGGCATAGTGTGTGGGTAGGAGTGAAAGGAGGGGTTGCTGGGTGGCGATTTAAGTGTAGCAGGAGTGAAGGAAGTGGGTGAGATGACTGACAGCTTGGGGAGTGAGCGACAGAAGGCACTGCCTGTTTTTCTTCCTCCTCCTTTATCTCCTTTAACTCAAAGGTAGCTGGGTATGTGGCTGATCCGTTTTTCCCACACAATGTTAAAAAAAAAAAAAAAAAAAAAAAAAAAGAGGGGGCCCTGCGAGCTCAGCAGGAGCATAGCATCCAATTTACAGGCCTGTCCCACACGGCCCCAGGGGCTGCCCGCGGCACACTGCCATGATGGTCAGCTCCAGCAGCTCATAAATTATGCAGAGGCAATAAACGCACTGGGCAAACACTCCGCAGACGTTCCCTGCTCCATTTCTCTTTCCCTCTCTTATGCCATCATCCGCAGCGCCCCCTCCACCACCACCATTTTGAAAGCGGCGTGCAGAGCGACGGCGGCCCTGCAGCCTGTCAGAGCTGGCAGAATAAATGCAGATAATGACAGACAAGTGCAGCTCATCATTACATGTGAGCACCAGCATCACATTAAAAGCTCCATGCTACGTAGAGTCATGCGTCTACTGCTGCGTGTGTCTGCTCGGCCCCTCTCACATGTCGCCTCCCACACAGAGCTAACGACAAACTATTTTCAGACCTTCGAGAATGTGACGAAGCACTCATTAGCTGCTCCTTTCTCCGTGCACAAGCCCCACCAAGGAAAAGCAGCAAGCAAGAAGGTTTAAGTAATGGATATTATTTCAGTCTTTTCCACTGTGTTGTGATCCATAAAAACACATCTATTCTTTTTTCTCCTGTTTTTTTTTTTTTTTGTCTCTCCTTTCCATTGCTCCCTCACTGTGCAGCCAATATGCTTTGATTGCCAAGATAGAAACCGGTTGGAATGACTTGCCCTTGCTTGTGAAGCAAATGGAACATGCTAATGGAACTCATCGTATTACCCGATGCAAAAGTGCCATAGCTCATTACTTTAAGATAAAAGGATATCATTGTAGACGGCGAGCAGAATTGACTTTCTGTGCTGCGACTTGATGATGATTTAATCAACTGCTCTCTTTCACTTCTCATCCCTGCGCCTGTCGCTTCTGCAGGTGCCACTAAACGAAGCACTCACGCGGCGAGTGGGGGATAGAAAAGAAAAGAAATGGTTGTCATTACTTTCTTCCCCAGGAATAGAGGTATGCAAATTTCCCAAAGCGACAAAGGGTGAAAAAAAAAGGGAAAACTTAATAAAATAGAAATACTTTTTATAATGAGCAATGTAAAAAAAATGCAGAGATCAGACCTGACAGGCAAGGGCAGACAATTTATTTGTCCTTTCACCGCAAATGACAAAGCTGCCTTGAGCACACTGCTCAGACAGAGGGGCGAAAAGGAACAAATAATAATATCTCTAAAATGATAAAAACACATTTCGGGCGTATAAACAAGTCAGAGCTGTCACTCACTGATAAGTGATCATAGTAAACTAATATTCAAACAAAACAGCCTAAAGCAGGAATGGGGGGGAGGGGGGGGGGGGCGTGGATCTCTGTAAATCTAGGATTTTTTTTTTCCCACTTCTTGGTAATTCTTTCATTAGAAACAAAAATGGAATAAAAGTTCTGCCGCTCAGCGAGCAGAAGTCGCAGTCTCTTAGAGACAGAATGTCATAAAATGTCAGAAAGGCTCGTCATTAGCACTTATGGTGTATTACAAAATTTTTTGAGGCGAGCCGGAGCTCTGAAATTAAGTTATTGTTACAATTCAGCTGTATGGAAATCCACTGTCTGGCTGAGTAAATGCACAGGGCTTATGGTTAACAGCATGCTCAAAAGACAAATGGTGCTTTTGACTTCTGTCAAGGCAGAGCAAGGAAAATGGTCTGATTCTAAAGAAAAGTGATGTACAGTAAGGAAACCATTAGTCCTGGGAGAAGGCAGACAAAGACAAGTGAGACTCTATCCGGCTTCAGCGCTATTTGCACATGCAGGGCCGGCATCATACGATACAGAAAACCCTTGTGTTTGGTTAAAGTAACACAGGAATGTCAAACATTAGCTTCAGCTCTAAGAGCTGTTGATGTTGGCCTGTATCCGGAGCACTTCTGATTGCCCCTTTGCTTTCACTTGGGCCTCTCTTTTGGCTGAGAGCTCTTAAAATTTCCCTACACTCTGTCCAAGCGGAGAGCCCTTTGTTTATATTGGTCTGAAAGTAGGAGTAAATTATTCTTGTACTAAATCCTCTCCAGATGAGTGTAATACTGGCGCAGCAGAGGGGGGAACATAAGAAGCCTGAGGACGAGTTGTCTCTAGCAGTAGGAGTCACCAACATCTCCTGCCAGAGTTACCCGCAGAAAAATGTTTGTTCTGAAGACAAGACCACATCACACAGGGATGCGTGCAAGGCAACTATAGCATGCTCCCATTTCCAATATATCCTTTTGGAAATCCACTGCTCCACAAATGTTAACAGATGTTTAACATATTAATAAATTAAAGGCCTAGCATCCCCTCAAGGAATGCATGTCACCCACTGCCTTTCATGCAAACCTAAGATCATCTAACATTGCAAACTGATGGTTGTAGCTATTTCAGTCATACTCTAATAATAATATCAAGTATGATCTTAAATAGTATTGCAAAACAAAAAATAAAATAAATAAATAAAAATGGGACCAGCAGCCCCAATAGCTCTATGACTTTTACACTGGCTTTTTATTGACTGTTACATACAACCATATTTGTTAATTAGTTTTATTGTTATTTTATGTTGTGAGCGTGACGTGCAAGGTTGCTGGTTGTCTGATTGACTGCAGGGCAGCTGAAACTGAGTTAGATATGAACAACGTTTAGACTAAGTGTGTTTAAATGACCCAAAAGTAGGCATAAAACTATTTAGCTTACAAAATATTGACTTCGAGCATGCAGATTAGTATAAATGTAAAAAGGTCAGGCTGTAGGTGCCATCTTGTCTTGGGTTGGTTCCAAAAGTTACCATTTGTATATCTAATGATTACCTGCTAATAAACATCATGACATATTTTGCCAGCAAACAAACAGGGGCAGCTGTGGCTGAGTGGTTAGTGCAGTCGTCCTCAATGCAAGAGTTGGGGGTTCAATTCCATCAGCAGTCACATGCTGAAGTGTCCCTGGGTAAGACACTGAACTCCTCATTAACTCTGATGTGTGTCCCATCTGTGTATGAATGTGATAAAGCACTGATTATTATGTGTATAGATCTAGTAGAGTGCTGTATGGATGGGTAAATGAGGACACAGATTGTGTTGTAAAGAGCTTTGAGTGTCTTGAGCAGATAGAAAGGCGTTATTTAAGTACAGTCCATTTACCATTTAATAGTTATCGACACAAGTATTAAACAAATCTAATTCATAATCTGTTAGCTCTTATAAATTCATGTTGGAGATGAATCAAGGTCAAGGTTCCTTATTGTCAATGGCATCACATGTGGTACATGTAATGGAATGAAATTTTGTATACAAGGTCCCAGTTACAAACAATAGCAAAACTATAAAGTGTAAAAAGAAACAGTAAATAAAGATCTGAGATGTAAACTGAGAAGCAGTAGATGAACGCCCAACGGTACGCTCAAAGATCTAAGATAGTCACTAGTCACTAAAAGTGCAACAACAGCAGCATGATTCTCATAGGTTTGGTTTGGCTATAATTTACACACTTAATGTGAGCACTGAACTAAACTAACATAAACTAGGATTTATTCAAAGCATGCAACAAAAATACAGAAACAAGGCGCCAAAAGTAAAAAAAAAGAAATAAATCTACAGCATCATGGTCCTATTGGCAGAGTGGTTCTGATGACAGTGAGGTTTCTCTTAGCAACGTGATCTCATTGGCACCATGGTACTGTTAGCAGTGTGGTCTTGTTAGCAGCGTTAGCAGGTCTAGTTAGTAGGTCCAGTCAGCAGCTTGATGATAATATGCAGTAATGATAATATGTAGTGCCGTAGTTGCCCTTCCAGACTGCCCTCCAGAACCTGGTCTCACTGATGAAGAACATCCAGGTTTCCCCGCGGGAACGAATGGGTCTGTAGAGTTTGGTCCGATCAGGCAGATGGAGGATCATGGAGATGGCCGCCATGACAGGCCTGAGCCCGATGCTGGAAGGACTGAACCACGACGGCAGGATGGCAAGGCAGTGGCACAGAAAACTCCACAAGTGTGTCGTGGTCATACCCGTAGAGTGGATGTGAATGGTAGGTGCAAAAAAAAAAAAAAGAAGTTAAAACAAAAACAACAGGAACATAAAAATATCGAGTCAAAGTGGAAAACGTTCACCGGGGCCTGTGAAGCTGCCGCTCAGCTGAGTGTGGCCATCTTGGCACCTGTCTGTTGTATACAACAATAAAAAGGATGGCTGCAGTAGTATGGGTCAGCAGAGCGTATTTAGACTTAATATTCTTACCCATCAACTGTCTGTTGTTACAAGTTACACATTCTTCAGTTTGATTCCGCAGTGGATGCATTTGTCCCCCTCCCCCTTGAGTGACATTAGCCCCAGGTTGTGCTGGTTGCCATCCATGACCTTAGAATTAATTATGGCAGATATGGGGTTCATTAATGCACAGCAGTGCAGAATGCATGGTGTGTGTTTATCAACCTGAGCCAGGTTCTCCTGCAGGATGGCTGCAGGGGTTAAAGCCCAGGGATGACACCGATCTGCCTGCATCCCTGAGAGGCAGGACAGACAGCATGAAGGATGGCAGCCATTGCCAGGGTCAGCTCTGACAGTGCAAATTATAATGTGCTGTCTTTGAGGGCTCCTCATTCCATCCTCCTAACAGCTCCTTCCTGATTTAGTTGTGCGTGCTGATGGTTTTCTGATGCAAACAGTCACAGGGCAAAATGGTTTTCGCTCTTCCTGGTGCAGCCTCCTCCATCTGCTGCTGGGGCCCGGGTGCCGCCAACCGCCTGCCTGTCACAGCGTGCGCGAAAATTAGCTGGGGAGGAGGCGCTCGCTTGTGCTAATTACATTTTAATCATTGGAAATGTGTTGGCAAATCAGGCCTTGATTGCCATCTTGGAGCTCAGCGCTCTTCTCTGCAGGTTGGGTATGAGGATTTGGGGATCGCGGGGGGGATGGCTTGCATCTGAGCTCAGATTTGCCAAGCTGGACACCTCATCCTCCACCACAGCTTGATATGGCAACATGCCTGCTCTACTGCTGGCTAACATTATTCATGAGGAATAGAGAAAGGGCAGGGTTGTGAAACAATGATCTGTGCCATACATATTTCTCAAATCCGTCGTTCACACCTCCTGCATTCATCTCTCTTTCTCTTACTCTCAATCACTTTTTCACACCCACTGATCACAGTCTGCTAGATCCACCACCGTGAGGTGAGGACAAAACAAATAGAGCTGGGCAGCATGAGAGTGATGAGCTCAAATTTTGCCACACATCACCTGCATCGGCACATGAAGCCAGAGCTGCAGGCCACGTCACAAAAACAAGCTCTAATTTCCATTTTGATTCAGATACTTTGAATAAAATATTAAAGACATTAGCATAAATATTTAGCTCACTGAACATGTGATGTTATTTGATGAAAGTATTTTATAAACCTCCAAAAAAACAAACAAACAAAAAAAACATTTTTTTAGACTGAACATTCAGGGTATGGAGGAATAATTAAAACGTCTTGGCTGATTCTTAAAGACGATTAAAACCATTAAGGCACTGAGGCGATGACACTGAGCATATAATTTCCACAACACCTGATAGATGTCAAACTCTTAAGTAAATAAGAAATCCTGGACCATATAAATCACAGAGAAATGAAAGTGCCATGTCTTGAGCATTTCAGAAAGTGAATTTAGTCACACAGGGCAAATGTTGCATTCAGGAGACAAGAAAGATTCATCAGAAAGAACCAGACTTCTGCATGGATGAATAAGTCCAAGTTTGATCCATATGTGCAGCTCAAACCCAACTCAGCAGACCAACATCTGGATGAATTTCCCTTGAAATGTAAATAATTATTTGAAAAGATATTCAATCTTACTACAAATATTGGATCGTAAAGACTGGAATAGTGAAGCTAAAGAACAATCTTGTCTTATATGAAATATTAACTTCGTAGTCTGAAACATTTTGGTTTTAATATTTTGACAGACAGTTATTGTCCACCGTCATGGAGTGAAGACTGGAATTGCCAGGGCTGTAGGCGGCTGTGGCTGAGTGGTTAGAGCAGTCATCCTCCAACGTGAGAGTTGGGAGTTCGATTCCACAAGCAGTCACATGCTGAAGTGTCCCTGGGCAAGACACTGAACCCCTCATTGCCTCCGATGTGTGTCCCATCAGTGCATGAATGTGATAAAAGCACTGATTAGTCTTGGAACAGAAACAGTAGAGTGCTGTTTGAATGGGTAAATGAGGACACAGATTGTGTTGTAAAGAGCTTTGATTGTCTTGTTAAGATAGAAAAGTGCTATATCAGTACAGTCTATTTACCATTTACTGGTAGAAATGCCCTCCATCCATCCATCACGTGAGTTTGACAACATATGGGGGAAAAAAACAAGGTTTTGACTTCCACTTTGGTGTCTGGCTTCATCTTGGTGTAAGAAGAGTTCCTAATAAAAAATAGGATGCCAAGTCAACATCCAAGATGGCTGCCACCATATATGTGTATCTTGATAACTTGAAAAATTAGCAATGTGCCAACTTCTATTTTGGTGTGTGGCTGCATCTATGCACAATAAAGGTCACTTCTGAAAATTAGATTGCCACGCCAAAACCCAAGATGGCCACTGCCATATATAAATCTAAACGGTCCAGATTGATCAAACAAGGAAAATATGCTTTCCAGTTTCACTTTGCTACTGAATAATTAAACAGTCAAGTGCAATAACTGGCTCACCTCAGTGCCCCCCATCAGACATCTACAGCCACTCAGTGACCAAGAAAGCCACCCTGAGTGATCACCGAGGAGCCCTCACATCCACTACACAACTGCTTCCAGATGCTTCCATCAAACAGGTGTTACTGAGTCCCGCTGGCCAGGAAGAATATTTACAAGAAATAATTTGTTCCATCTGCAGAAATGTTCTTAAGCAAAGCTAAATAGACACATCTTAATGGTGTTCACTAATTTTGATAGTGTTTTTTTTTAACGTACAGTATTATGTGTATGTACATATCAAACATACACAAGAGTCATTCTTGTGTATGTTTGATGAATGTAGAGCATCAAAGGAGAATTTCTGCCACAATTATGGAAGACAATAAAGTTTTACATTATCTTGAATGTATCGTTTCCTCAAATGATTGGGGTGGCCAAAGATGAATCTATGGTGAGCAAGGCCACCACTGGCCATGCCCTGGCTCCACCATTGCACCTGCTGGTGGATCAAATTTCTCCCTCCACTTGCCAAGATCTGCCACTTTGTGCTGCCTCAGATAGGTAAATTAATAAAACCTTCCTCTCTTCTCATGCAGTGTAACTCCTATGCTCCTGAAAATATTGCACCAAAAACATTAAGATTTGCATTCCCTGTTCAGTTCCCGTCCAGAAAAACACTCATTTCAAAAACCACAAACATTCGCTATATAATATCATTAGCGATGGGAGACATCAGCATACCACTTGTTTATGTTACATTATACCAGATTTCAATAAAAACCCATTCCAAATGTGTTTGAAATAACTTTTTGGTCTTCCTCTTATCACAAATTATTTTCATGTCTATACTGTTAAATTTAAATGTAGCTTGATGAGAGTACAAATAAATGAGTAACCAAATAGTTAGGCACCTTACAGAAACCAGCTGCATGTTGAGGTGTAGAGCATTTACATTAAGCTTTGCCTCAGTTTACAACCATACATTAAAGTAAGCTGCTCTAGGGGCCAAGCAGCCACTTTCTTATATTGACTCATGCCTGACTCTTAAATACTGACTAAGGCTCCACATTTAAATCAAATAAACATGTGGTTACATTTAGCAAAAACAGATGTTGCCTCTATTGTTGAAACACAAACAAATCTGAAAAGGATCTGGGGCACAGGAAGAAATCATCAAAAGTTAGTTTTGCACAATTGCCATTGTTGTCTTTTGGTAGACCATTTATAAAATAATGTTAACATTATTACTAATTACTTTACAGAGCAAGTTTCTTCCACAAAAAAAAAAAAAAAAAGTTCTTCAGCCTATGGATAAAAGGATGTACAGAAATATAAAATACAGTAATATCAAACAGACACTTGCACAAGTGTGAACACATATAGAGCCCCATGTTTATGTGGAAATGGGTGAAGCAAAGTTGGGACCAGACATACTTGGACAGCTTGGTGTAATGGAAACTGCAGAACAACTTTATATTATCAACCTGAGATTCAAAACCTGTGAATGAGTCCAGTTTTTGCTTAGACAACAGTTAAACTTAACAATAGTGACATGGAGTCTCACACTCCTGCACGTGAGCTCCAGCTCAGGTAGATTTTAGTGTAAGAGCAATATAAAGGGATTGATGACCCTGTTTTTTTTTTTTTTTTTTTTTAATCTGTGTATACCTTGTCCTCTGAAAATCATGATATTGCTAAAAGTTTTTATTCTACTCTGTCTGATTCATAGTCATAAATCAAAGCTGTACAGGTTTAGCACATTGAAAATGACAACTTTCATTTTCATCTTCACAGATAAATGGTTGCTTGTGGCTACTGACATATGAAAAATTATTTGACCAGATTGAAATGTTTTCAGAATAAATAATTCAAATGTATCATTTACATGGGCACAATCCGTTCACAATGAGTGTTTACACGCAGCGGGCTTTTATTCTGAATACAAGCACTGACATGTGCAGAGCAGTAAACTCTCCTTTAAAAAGACAGAAGAAGTTCTACTTCCAGGATGAACGTAAACAAACCTTAGCACCCCAAATGGACCTGCGCAAGATTTTAATGACGATGTTACTGCACTCCCTGACTGAGCTACAGGTAATACAGATCATTTTGAGGTCTTTCAAAGTTTCTAGTAGAAATGTTGTGTCGCTCACTGACCAGTTTTGCTTCCCAACATATTAGCATCCAGCCAGGTGGAAATACATGAAGCAGACATAGGTTGCACATGCGCAGGTGTCAGTTTTCCACAATTGGAATAACATGATCAGATTAAGTGTTTACATGCACACCGTTCTGATTACAAATCGGCATAAACCACCTCATTCTCATCTGTATCATTCAGATTAAAAATTAATTCAGATCGAGTTGAATTAAAAAAAAAATCCAAATGGGGCATTTACATGACACATTTTTACTCTGAATGGCCATTTAATCTGATTACTTGTGTCCATGTAAACACACTGTAGCTATTGTAGCTGAGATTGGACTGAACCAACTCAAGTTGAGGGAGGGGGTGTAGAAATTCATGCTTTAGTTTGTACATAAGAAAGTAAAACTAGAATGAAGTATCAATTATAATACAGTAGTTTATTTTTTCAAGACCTATTAACATTTTGCTGGTTTGTTTATATTTTAGTGTTTCTTTAGGTTGATTTATTATTCAGTGATTTTTGTGTTCAGATTTTTTTTATTGTCTCAGTCCTTGTTTCCTTTGAACAGACCCACATACCTGGGCATTACATGGTGTAATGCCCAGGGTCGATCAGCTCCGGTTTATCCACGTACAGTACTCATCATATATTCAGTGTGTTCTCGTCTACACACCAGCAGTGTAGTGTTGGTTTCTACACTACAATCTGTCTTTCTCCTCGTGACTCCTTGTGTCACCTCAATTATGATTCTCCTTCAGTTCTGCAACATAAAGCAGTCAGAAATGTATCTTTAAGTTTACATCTACAAGTGATTAAAGGCCCTGGTATATTCCATCTGATGCAGAACAGTCACACTTCATGCGGGTCGCATATAATTTGTCCTATATATTTACTCATTTAGCCTACCACAGCTACTCTCACCTGTTCCCAGTCACCTACCACAGCTACTCTCACCTGTTCCCAGTCACCTACCACAGCTACTCTCACCTGTTCCCAGTCACCTACCACAGC
>JARVGV010000350.1:32824202-32838670 GCA_031762435.1 Hypsolebias longignatus | reverse complement strand
TTTAGCTCGACAATAAACAACTGTGTCATCAGCATAGAAATGTAAGGATGCATCAGGGATGTTCTGACCTACATTACCTATGTAGAATGTGAAGAGGGTGGGACCTAAGACTGTGCCTTGAGGTACACCGTTGTTAGCAGTTAAATAACTGGAAGAAGTAGCATTATGTTGAACATATTGTCTCCAAATCTGAGAGTTAGTGAACCAACCAATGGTGTGATGTGAGAAACCGATTTCTGAGAGCTTATGACACAAGAAGCCATGGTCCACACTCCACAGTGTCAAAAACTTTAGAGCAGGTCAAAGTAAAGTGCAGCACAATAATCCTTAGCATCCAATGCTTCAACCACATCATTAAAAATACTGTTTCCTGTATGTATTACTTTGTAAAACACAAGCACCTTGCAGATGTTTTATGTAAAAAAAAAAAAAGACATACCAAGTAAATGGTTATAACTCAATCAATTCTCCAAATATTGAATTAAATTTGATGTGATAGAACAGTAGCAGAAAGTCATTACACTGTTACTACATTAAACGTGAGATCTCCTGTTAACATTATTGTCAAGATTTGATGAAAATGGATTTTCAGTCATTCAAGTGACACAAGCAAATTTTAGTTTACGGCATGAAAGGCAGCGGGCAATACTCTTTTTTTGTTGTTGTTGAAGGATTGCTAGGCCTTACTTATCATTGTTTTGAAGTAGCTTCTTTAAAGAACAGTTTTATTTTACATTATTAGTATTTAGCATATACTGTACAGTACATGTTAGATCTTTTAGCAAACCGTTTGGCGTTCGTTTAGTGTATATCTTAGATCCTTGTTTACTGTTTCATTTTATACTTTATATTTTTGCCATTTTGTTGGGTAACTGCGATTCTGAGTGCCTAATTTTGTTCCATCTCATGGACCACACATGATGCGAATGACAATAAACTTGCTGTGAATTTGCACTTATAGGCCCATGCCAAAAAATAAAATACAATAAATAAACGCTGATGATCGGGCAACAACCACTCAAACACTGGGTCGGCAGTTTTTGTTGGACAACCCTGAAAACTGGCAGCCAGCGTAAGTTTCACTAAATGCTCTGAATCTCATTCAGTCTCCAGCTGCTGCACAACAATCCCTCCAGTCAGATGTGTTGTTAAATCGATAGCTCAGACCTTTCCACAAAACCCCAGCTCTAAATATCTGAACCATCCCTATTTAAAGTTTGATGAATGATTCTAGGATATAAGACGCTAAAAATTAAAAGCCTTTGACTCTAAAGTCATCCAAGGGAAACAAACTCTAAAAGCGCTGTCAGTCACAGTATGAATATTGTTCAGGCGAGCCTCGGGCCAGCTCTGGAGCTCTGATTTGTTTTCCAGAAGGATGTGGGACTCACGAGTGTGGCAGCTGTTTAAAATAAAGTGACAATTTTTAATGGGGTTTCAAACCTCAGCGAGTCGTTGCATCCTGCCAAGACCCCAGCCATGGCACGAGTCCAAACCTCTGTTTTATCTGACAGGACATGGTGGAGGCAGCTTGTTCTCTCAGCTCAGTTCCATTAGGGGGCCCTGCATGCAGTCAGCCGTTTCCTACAGTCGCGCTTATAAGCGCCATACGTTCGCATGCGCTAACAGACTGAAAACAGGCCTTGGAGGTGTTTCTCCGACAGACAACAGCGTCCAGAAAATCCTGCAAAGTTGAGTCAAACCTCTGGTCGGAGCAACGCCGTTTCCACCAGGAGGCTCAAACTCTGATGGGAACCATATTGTGAAGGTTTTCACTCTCGTGTAATGTGTGCAGTCTCGCTTAATCATTTGCGAGTGTCAGTCTGAGTTCAGTCTACGAGCTGAAAGAGCTCCTCACACACACAGAGGAGGAGTTAGAGACTAACAGGAAATGCAATTACTGTCTGTCTGGGCACAGCATTCCTCAACAGGATGGCCAATTTCACAGCAATTTTAGTATGTCAACAGGTTGTAAGTAATCATAATGAGCACCTTAATGTTTTCACACGAACCAGAGCAGCCCTTTGTGGTTTTATCCCCTGGCCATTTGATCCATCTAATCATCTACAAGCTATTTAAACATAGGAGCCAAAGGCTGGTACAAATCCCAGGAGGAGGCCCACCTTCACTGTGTTTATGGAATACTGTCATTTAAACACTGTGTCAACACGGATCGGGTTTCTGGTTTCATGTCTGTTTAAAGGCTGGCAGTGTGCTGTAAAAAGTGGACACTGCGCTGACAGTGTGTGTCAGGGCCTCAGACCCTGAGTAGGTCCAATACTTTATGCTTGTTTTGACGGTGAACTCTCCGTTTTGTGTCTGACAGGTAAAGGTTAGCTGCTTCTGGGGCGGCCACGGTATCTGTTCATTTAAATGAACAGATAACAGAGTGCCGCCTGTTGTATCAAAAATAATGACTTGGAGAAAATGGAATGAGATCAAATAGAAAGGTTTACGTAAAGAGGCGTTCATATGTTCTACTTTAAACCATTTGCTCCATTGGTGGCTGCGGTGAACCTCTAATAGTGGTGGGTGGATATCCATATAAACATTGGTATTGATATTGATCAATACCAGTGTAATGAGATCGATACTTTAGCTTCAGTTTCTGAGTGAGTTTTGCTGGGAAGATTTCTTTGAGCTCAAGGCTTTGGAGGTTGTTTTGTTATTTACACTTTATTTACTGTATTTTCACTAATTATTTTTGATTTGTAATTATTTTTTCAAACCCAGAAAATAAATTCACTTAAGAGGATAATTTTTTTTATTCCTTTATATCCTAAATATATTTTACTGCTTTATGACATTTGTTGTGATGTGATAACTGTGTACTGTTTGCTAATTTAAGAATAAAATAATAATCCAGAAAAGAAGTGCAATGAAGTAATGTGTAAAAAAAAAAAAAAAACAGATTACAGTATAAGGCGATGTAAAATATTAAAAACAGGAACATGTCTGCGTTGGTTTTGCCATGAACTTAACAGATGTTTGAAGCCCCTTAGAGAGGTCAAGGTCGAGAGCTTCAGATCTTTATGTAAGATAGTCCAGGAAACAGGAGCAGAGTAGGAGAAGGCCCCTTTGCCAAGTTCAGTCCTCACTGAGGGAACACTGCAGGTAATCATGTCCTGAGAGCGCACGCTGTAGCTGCACTCATGCAGTGACACGTACGAGGAGATGTATGAAGGCAACAGACCAAGAAGTGATTTAAAGATGAAAATGAACCAGTGGGAGAGTCTGCGTGAAGTTAATGGTGACCAGTTAACCAGTGTATACTGGGTGCAGTGATGGTACAGTAGTTTCAGCCAGTTATGAATCTTAGCACACCATGATAGACAGCGTCCAACATCTGCAGGTGCTTGTAGGAGCGTTCATATAGATAATGTCGCCGTAGTCAATGGAGGGAAGGAAAGTTGTAGTTACAAGGTGTTTTCTGGCATTCGATTAATTAGTTCATAGCAAATAATTAAGTTCTAAAACAGGTCAGGTGCAGACAGAAACATTAAAGTGTTTGTTGTAGTGCAGGATTAATTTTATTGTCCTATGTGTAGAAAGTGGAGGAGTTGAAAAGTTTGATAGCCACAGGGAGGAAGGACTTGCTGTGTTGTTCTGTGGAGCATCTCGGTGGCCTCAGTCTACGACTGACGGTGCTGCAGTAAGAGTCCAGTGTGTCATGCAGAAGGTGTGACATGTTGTTCAGGATCCAGAGCAGTTTCCTCAGCATCCTCTGCTCAGACACCTCTGTCAGAGACTGCAGGTCCTCTCCCAGAACTGAGCCAGCTCTCCTGATGAGCTTATCGAGTCTGTTGGCATCATCTTTCTTCACCCTGCTGCTCCAGCACACCACAGCCTAGAAGAATGTACAGTACCTAACGAAAGCAAAAGTAAAAAGGACTTTGGAGAAACAATTTTCATGTAGTTTTGTGTTTGTACATTGATCTACCAAATCAAGTCTCAAGTTTATCTTGATGTTTTTTCTTCTTTTTAAGAAAGAACTTTGAGAGTTTTTATTCAACTTAATCAACAATCTGGTTCTTTATCAACGACGCTTTGCTCTCAGGTTATCTTAAAAATGTAATGTTTTGACTCTTATCAAACATAAAGTCTTAAAACTGTTTGTTGCAGACATTTGAAAAAGATTTCCTGGTTGATGGCTGGCGTGCTGCTAACTACGCATGCAGTGAAAACCTTCAACAGAAACTGGGACTGGGAGTCAGAATACACTTTGTTTACGTCTGCCCTGAAGGTAAGGTACTTAGATTGGGCGACCATGTTGCCAGATTATCCTGGCAGTTCTCCAATGCCTAGACAATTTCATTCACTTTGTGATTTAATTATCTTGTAGCGTGCGTCTGCTTTGATTATTCAAGACTTTTACTGAACAAAATTTAAAAAATAGGTTGTCATACTTGTAAATGTTTCACCATTTCAGGTTAACAAGAACAATGCCAAACTGTGGAATAATGTTGGCCACGCTTTAGAGAACCAGAACAATTATGCCATGGCTTTACGATATTTTCTCCAGGCCACTCGTGTCCAGCCAGGTGAGAGACTTCATTGATAAGTTGTTTTAACATTTTAAATAAAATGTTTGTGGAAACTTTGTTGTGGTAACAAAATTAGAGAGACTTTTGGAGACCTCACAGAAAGTGTTGTTGGTTGTGTACACTGTGTGACTGGGTGTTTCTCACATTCTTGGAAACAACCCCAATACCTTGCCAATATCGAAGCTACATAAAAATTTGTCATTATAAAGGCAGCAGAAACTGAAAAACAGTGCAAACAATATCACTGCTGTAAAATATTTATCAACAAACTTGTTTTGCTAATGACAGAAGATTTTACTTGACGTATTTTACTCCAAAACACACACAGGCCTTTTAAGTATAGATCAATATGAAAGAGTTGGCACCGATTCAGGCAGTGAAAGTGTATGTCACTCAAAACCATTGTTTCCACTTTAAAATGTCCAGAATAACCATTTAAAAGCTGCTTACAAACTTGACTTTCCTGTTTTACATATCAGCATATAAGCTGTAACTTATTTAGCTACTAAACATATATTTTTTGATTGTTATAATAGAAAGATCGCTCTTGTTTTGTTATTGACATTGTCATTGAAATACAAAGAAATTCACAAACTGCTATACAGGGAGAAGGGGTTCTCTGCAGACTGAAAGTGGGCGTTTCTAAAGGGCAAACGCTGATTGGCTAGCTGTATTTGATGGATCTTTAGGTAAGTTACATTAGTTCTTTTTTTTAATTGAAAGTTTGTAAGAAACAGCGTTATATCTGCTGTCAAACACAAGAAGATTCTCTTTTATTCTTGGGTTGTAGGCTGCACCTGACATAGGTTGGCTTGCGTGTGGTCTGGGTACAATGAAATATGAAGCATCTGAAGTGAAACCGGCTCCCATTTGTCAAAAAGTCTGGTTTCAGTTAAAGATCATGAGTCCTGTAACGAGATAACGGCCCTAAACAAGCGCTAAAAACAAAATTTGCTCTTTATAAGTGCTCTTCCATGAGATCTGATGTATGAAAGGAGCTGAAACATGGAGTAGGGTTGACCTTTAAAATGTGAGACAGCCTAGGAAGTTAACCAGTAGCAGAAATACCTACTCCAGTTGCAGAAATACCTGCTCCAGTAAGCAGAAATCTTACATAAACTGACAGTCACTCATCTGCAGTGATGCTTTAAAAGGTTGAACAAGAAAATGTGAAGTTAAAGGAAACATCCTTTGTCCCAAAGCCAGTTTAAGTATCTTAATTATTTTGGTTACTTTATTTTTCTTTCTTTATGAATCAGTTATAACTATTATCACATTATTCAACAACCAAAACGGATTTAGTTTTTTAATGTAATGGCTAGGTATAAAAAAAACAACTAACATTTAGCCCTCCCTCCCCACTACCCATTTATGTTGCTCTTGTTTTTAAATATAACCGTAAGTTCTGTGTTAAAAGAGGCGGAAGGAGAAGTTATGGAGACGCTGCTAATGTCAAAACGGTTAACACAATCTGCCTGCCGTTATACTTGGGTTATACTTGCTTAGTAACTCTTATGATACCTTCATCCAATCAGGTGTATTCCTTGAGTAGCGCCTTGTTTTTTCATCCAATCAGGTGTGGCCCTTGAGATACGCCTTCCTTTGGGAATGCCTATTTTGTCTGCAGACGTACCAACTTGCATACGGTCACATTGTTTCTGCTACAGTCAACAAAAAAAAAAAAACATACATCATGGGCAGCACGGTGGTGCAGTTGGTTGAGTTGCCACCTCTCAGCAAGCAGGTCACTCCGGTTTAAATCCCAGCCGGGGCCTTTCTGGGTGGAGTTTGCATGTTCTCTCCGTGCATGCATGAGTTTTCCCCAGGTACTCCGGTTTCCTCCCACAGACCAAAAACATGCATGTTAGACTGATTGTTGACTCTAAATTGTCTCTAGGTGTGAGTGAGAGAGTGAATGGTTGGTTGTCTCGTTTGTCTCTATGTGTCTCTGTGATGGACTGGAGACCTGTCCCACCTCTCGCACAGTGACTGCTGGACATGGGCACCAACGACCCCTGTGACCCAAAAAGGAAGAAGCGGGTAAAAGATAAAGGATGGATGGATGGACTATATTGCTAATATTGATAATACATTTTAACAACCCTTTTTGTGTCTGCATCTAATTTACTGTGTTTAGTTTTTCCAATGTCCTTCAAAGGCTCGAGTCCCCCCTCCCCCCCTCCCCTTCTAGAAAACTCTTCAGTGGACACTTTGTTTATGTTTCAGAAGCGAGGAAACTGCTCAATAAAGGTTTGTGAGCATTCAGCAATAGAAAATTAAAAGATGAGTGATGTGTTTCTGGAATGAACAGTGCTGGATCTATACCCTGCAAGTGGTTGGGATTGTAAAGCAACACTGTTAATTAACAACCCATCACTGGGATTGGTTGTATTTAATATGAAGGGATCTAAGCAAGATCTCATCATTTGTGATTTAGGAAGTTAAAAGAAGTCAGCTCGTCACTTTTATAATCAGTCAGGACTCTGAAATCTACCATTAGCATGACAATGATAATGAAACATTTGTAGGGTTAACAGGGTCTAGGACTGAGAATTCAGGTGCTAAACCGGCATGAATTTTATTTTTATTAAAGAAGAATTAGGAAATAATTCTTACCATCAGCGGGACCAGTGTCTCCATCTTCCCCCTGGGGGAAAAAATAAATAAATAAAATGGAGTTAAAACAAAGAGAAATAAAAAATGACCACAAGTTCACATAAAACTACAAGATTGGTCTGAATTGAAACGATTCTCTCAATTTACAGTCCAAACACCACAATGAGCCACAGACTGAGCTAACTGTGTACTAACAGGTTAAATCATGAACAAGCCTTTGAGCCTGACCATGTCGACTGAGAAATTACAGAAATGAACTGGATAGCTTGAAAAGAAACAAAAACAGAAGACAAATGAAGGCAGTCAACAAACAGCAGTGGTAAAACATCAGTAAATACTGTAACCAGCCAACTAAACATCACTTTTTCCAATCAATGTGACAAAGAAAAAATAAATAAAAGTTAAGAGAGCAGCAAGAGAGTAAATTGGTCTGAAAGAGAACAGGGGAGAGGGGCTGCCTCTCTCTACTGGGACAACTGGAATATCCAGCACGAAGTAGAGTGAAATCATGATCCAAGGAACGGCTGCTCAGCCTCCTGCCCAGACATCAATATCTGGGAGGGCTGGCCTCCTGTGCGCGTGTGTGCATTCTTACGATGCCTTGTGTGTGTACACTGTGTGCAGAGCAGAGCGAGCTGGGGAACAGGGCCGTTATGTCCTTGCCATTGATCTCATTATGCTCCAGGGCTATTCTCTGACCAGTGCAAGCTTTAATTTGTCTTCCTTAAAGGCCCAACATCCACACCAAGGCCACGATCCATAGGCAGCTATAATGCCTTAACCCCTTATCAATATCTTAGCCTTGGACACGCCTGTGTGGTCTCTCTACATACTGCAAAGGCTTGTTTGATTGAACCTATCTGATCTCTCTTATTTTGTTCCCAGATTTATCTAAAAGCTGTTTCCATGCATGTGCCAACTTCCTAATACAGCAAGTGCACCACTTCCACACTGAAAGGTCTGTTCCAGCACGTCACCTGGCCAGCAGCGCAGTTTGAATGATTGCTGGATGTCAGATTATGTTCCTGCATGATACACATGAAGGTGTTTCATTCCTAATGAGCTACAGTGGTGGGATGAATTCTGTGCTTCAAGTCCACTCGACAAACAGGATAAAGGGGCTGAAAATAAAGATTTCATTATTTTTGATACAGTGCACTAATTCATCATGGAAGGCTGTACGTCAGCCAAGTGTGAGGTGAGGCATACATGAGCAAGGAGATGAGCTGCAACACTTTTACTGAGAATTACAAGTTTAGTTAAAATCTGGAAGGGAAGAAAATCCATGGGTTTGCACAGACACCCACAGGTATGTGAAGGACATGCACACACACACAAACACACACACACATACAGAGCAGACAGGCGATGGAAGAGCTCCACTGCACAGACGGTTCTTTGGGGACTCTTCACTCCACTGACAGCTGCCTTCAACCTTACAGTGAGACACAGATCGAGGGCGTGCGGTGGGATTCACCAGACCGAGGAGAAGGAAAATATTTGAATGTGCTTCTTATTGTCCGCCGAGCCAGGTTTGCATCTTTCTGAAATCTTGCTGCAGACGTGCAGGCAGGGATTTAAAAGGCAGGTGGTTAGGAGCAACACAGCCAACAGGAGGAAAAGGGCTGATCAAATGAGGAAACATAACTTAAAGGAAGCTGAACATGTTAACTATCCACCGTTCCTTCGGGCAAAAACAACAATAGTGATTCAGGAATGGCTTCCTGTTCAGTTGATGCTTGGTGAGTCAAAGAGGATGTGTGTAGAAAGTGGTTACACTGTTATTTTTAGTGCAGCGTTGCTGAGGATGTTGATGGCCTAGTTTCTATATTGTCTGAGATCAGATGTTAAAAGATAAGCCCCTCATCCCCTTTCAAAACAAATATACTTTTTTACATTTTAACTACAGTTGTTCCTGTGTAAATTAGTGAACAAAAAGTAGAGAATCTAAAATAAAACTAATAAATTGTCAAACTGTTGGACATCTGAAAATGTTGCTGAGAGAAAATGTTCATCAAGATCTACAACAAAAATCATTTTGATTAATTAAAAACCTGTGATGAGGGTGAGGGTACTTTCTATAACAACTCCCAACACAAAGACTTTCACACCACTCTGCTCAAACATCACATAATGAATCCATACATCGTGAGTGCTGGAGGGAGTGACAGCAGCCTGTGTGCAGCTGAGTTTAAGGCACAGAAACAAAAAGTCCAAGATATCTATAAGGGCACTTTCAAGTCCAAACGAACAGTGAAGATGTTCTTTACTGCAGAAGATACACTGCCTGCCCCACCAAGGGTCACACACTAATATTTCATTGGACCTCATTTATCTTTGATTACATCATACATTCTCTGTGTCACTGTTTCAATAAACTTCTACAATGTCACAAGATCTATTTCCATCCAGTGTTGCATTAAGTTTTCATCAATAACTTTCATTGATGACTGGACACTAGTCATGATGGGTGCATCACTTCTCCTGCCTCTCTTCTTACACTGATGCATCCATCACTCTGGAACAGGGTCAGTCTGGACTCATCAGACCACATGACCTTCTTCCATTGCTCCTCAGTCCAATCTTTATGCTCCATAGCAAATTGAAGCCTTTTTTTCCAGTTAGCCTCACTGATTATTGGTTTGCTTAAGACTACACAGCTGTTCAGTCCCAGTCACTTGAGTTCCTTCACATTGTGTGTGTGTGGAAATGTTCTTACTTTCACTATTAACCATAGTCCTGAGTGCTACTGTTGTTTTTCTTCCATTTGATTTCATCAAACGTTTAAGTGATGATCGATCATTCAGGATTTTTTCCTGCCGCATTTCTTCCTGGAAGGCGATGGGTCCCCATTATCCTTCCAGTTTTTAATAATGCGTTGGACAGTTCTTAACCCAGTTTTAGTAGTTTCTACAATCTCCTTAGATGTTTTCTCTGCATGATAACAATGATTTGACCCTTCTCAAACAGACTGACATCTTTTCCACGACCACGATGTTTTTCAACATGGTTGTTTAAGAAAAGAGAAGCAACTCATTGCACCAGTTGGAGTTAAATAACTTGTTGCAGTTGAAATATAATCACTCATGCAACAATTATCAAATAGGAGGCTCGTACATATTTGTTTAGTTAAATCTAGGTGGCAACTGATTTTTGGCCAGGCTGTGTAGTTATATTCTGAGTCGTGAAAAATAAGCCCTGCAATACAGAGACATGCTGCAGTTTGTTAGAAACAATTACTATTTGAAGCTTATAAGCCTTTTAGTAAAAGTACTGTTGACATATGGAACAGAACAGAGCTGTTAATGCCATACATTGCACCCAGCCTCTTCCTGTTGACAATTCTTAGTGAGAGGCAAAATCCTCTACAGCTTCCAACACAACGTGGTTCAGATGAGCTGAAAAATGTTTTTCACTCCTCCAGTTACCATACCTTATGTTTCTTGCCGGGCTCGCGCTCTCCTCCAGCTTTATCCTTTTTACTGGAGAACGTGAACTTGACCTCTCCATCCTCAAAGTCATAGGGGTCCACTTCAGGCTCATGATCTCCATCGGTTATAATAGCAGACAAGTACTGGTTCCTCCTGGCTCTATACATTTGAACACGCCCCTCAGATACCTTTAGTGGCCCTTTAGATGATGACATCAACCTGGGGAAACAATACAAGTGTATTATACACCTGCACTAACACAGGGATTCATTATCCAGGTGAACTCCAAGAGCTCAACGCTAACAAGACCATTACAATGTCAGTTTAATCTGTTAATAAGAAAATGCATGAAAAGTAACATTTTATAACTGATCTGTGTAGACAGATGGCACCTCCTAACATATGTCAGTGTTGCTGCCATGTTTATCTGCAGTAACATAAATGTCAGTGACTGCAAATGGTTCTGACAGCTGTCGCCAGGCAGAACCAATGCATCTCATTTGCTGTCAGACAATTATATTCCTGCTGGATTTTAGAAAACCAGATGACTCCAGCAATACTTGTTCATACAGTTACACAGTTTCCACCTGTTGCTGAGGAATCACTTTATAATCCCTCATGGAGCTGAGACTGTGGCCAACTTGCCAACCAGGGAGAGGATGGGGGAGGGAACAAATAAATAAAGAGGTCATCTGGCAGGAGAGCAGGGACTGACCCGTCTTGTGCGTCATTCCTTCCCTTCCCTGCACCTCTCCTCTCAACCTGCTTGTCCAGCTCTGATGTGAGGGGGTGTGCAGCGGCTCGGGAAGAGATTAGCAGCCATTCAGAGCTGGGGCTAGAAGGATTACAGCTCACTAGAAAAAAACTGGCCTAGTGGCTGGCCCCTTGGGATTGCATAACCCCACAGATACAATAATCCCACAATTCATCCACCCTGCATCCTACTGGTCACTCTGCTTTCCTTCACAGTGAACAAACCCCCGCCCCCCGCCTCTTCCCACCCATGCTTCCTTGCTAACAATTCTGTCTTGGTGAGTCTCTCTCTATAGAGTAAGCCACAGTGACAGTCAGCAGACAGACATTCTATCAGCCGCAACTCCATTACAACTATTGAGGTTTCTGTTTATCTAAACCTATCATTACTCGTCCTCCCTCTGAGCTGTGGAGCGTGTTTGTGTGTAGGAATCAATGAGCAGTGTGGGACCTGCATATTCGTAATGTGTGATGTCAAAAGGGCAAGTAGCAAGAGATTAACACGCCGCGCAGCTGAGCACTATGGAAACAGTCTAAAACTGATGGACGGGAAGCAAAGAAGGTGGATTTAACATCATGACAGGTTTTAAAACTAGTTAACATGGACCAGTAAGAGGAACTGAGGACCACCATGTTACCAGAATGATGGGATGGTCTTGATAGCTGGCTACAAACTGAAACTGCCTGTGTTTCAGTGAGAGGGCATTGGCCTGTGATCTTTAGAGGCTGATACTTACTCTGTGACTGACACCAGGTCCTGTGCTGCGGAGGCCTCGTCTCTCAGCTTGTCCCCAGGCAGCAGTGGCGTGGGCAGCTCAGCGTCTTTCCTGCGGGGCAGGTTGTATAACCTCCACGGTGTGTGGGAGCTGTCGTCCTCCTGGTGTACGGCTGTGCCCACATACACGGTGGGCTCAGGAGGCTCAGGGTAGGCAGAGGTTGCAGAATGAGGGTGAGGGTGGAAGTGCTGATTTAGACACTCGGGCCCTCCGGGCTCTTCGCTGCCACTCTTCACCCCGACCAGGCAGGGCTCTGACGGTAGCTGATAAAAGTGTTGGTTGTTGGGAGTTGAAGGGTTCTTAATGCCCTCCCCTGACTCCTCGGAACGCTCACAGGGGTGGGGGCTAAGTGGTGGAGGTTGGGGGGAGTTGGGCTGTTCTGAAGGCCCGGTGCTGATTGCTCCACTGTGGAGCTGGGGGGCTTTAGAGATGGCAGCAACATCTGTGGAGCGAAATCTTCCACCATCCTGACCCCTTATGGACAACCTTTGGCCAACTGCTGCTTCTGTCTCCATGGACGTTTCATCGCTGGTCAGGCTGCGATGATGGAAAGGGGTTTGGGGTCTCTTCTGCTGCTTTTCACTTTTTTCAGGTTTTTCTCCTCCAGTTTTGTGCTTGGTTGGAGGCTGGGAGGGCTGGCCTGCTGACTGGGTCAGGCCTGGAGTGCTGCCTGTTCGTTGCTTTACTGATTTGTGTCTGCAGTGAAGAAGGTGAACAAAAAAGTTACAGAGTGGTCAGAGGACGAGACGACCAGTAGAGAGGGATGATGGAGCAAACCAAGAAGATGCACAGTTATGACTTTTAATTGTGATTCTCTCACCTGCAGCAGAGGCAGCCTTACTAATTCATTAGTGATGTTCGAGAGAAACACTGCCTGGTCATTCACACTTGTTTTAAGTTTAATACCACACACAAGGGCTTCAATATGGCAGCTAAACTATATAATCAAACAGAGGACAAAAGCCCCACTTTCAGATCAAATGTTTTTAAGCAACATTTGTTCTTTTGGCTCAAATGTTGAGAAGAACAATAAAAAAGTGCTGCTGCAAAGAGTCGTGATAAACACATGAAAGACATCTGCTAAGATGACCGCAGCAGTTTAAGCTACTGTCATGATGAAAGTGATACACGTTTCTAAGTTCAACTTTGTCAAGCGTCGAAAAAAAGATTTGTTTGAATGGACAAGACATTAACAATATCCACCTTATTCCTGGGGGCTCTACTGTATAAATGATTATGGGTACAACTTCCTGTCAGACACAGGAAGCAGCAGTAAGCACTGTCTAACCATGGTAGAGGAGCACAGACCACAGTTTATTTGAAAGTAATTTGCGTTCAGTTTAGTAGATAAAACTCTGTTTTACATTTATTTAACAACCATGAAGTTTAATAAAACAGCCGTGCTGAGTTCAGGTACCTGTTGTGTTCAGGGCTACAGAACAACAAGTCCAAACTAAATCAGTGGCTACAACAACAGCGTTTTGGACACGGACCCAAAACAAAAAGAGTGTTGATGTGAAGAGAGATATAGTTTCCATCTCCTACCCACAGATGAAGAATTAAGAAGAATGTGACTAGAAAATGTGAAGTTGAAGAGACCACCCAAAACACTATGTGCTCATTTCACTTTGTTGACAAACGGCAGACGAAGGTAAACCTGCATCATACTTTGTGTCTGGAGAAGAGACGCCGGGTCCTCAGAAGGATTGAAAACAGTGACGAGAACATCAGGTATGATTTCAGGTGTATGGAGGTCACAGCTTTATATTTGTTCATCTTGAGTTTAATGATTTTTCTCTGTAATTAACCAAAGCTCAGTGATGGAGGACTTCAAGGATTTGTCTGGGCTCTGTGTCTGCTTTAAGGTCAATCAGATTGTGTCCCACCTCTAAACAAAATACAACCTGTGTAGATACTAATACACCTCATAGCTTCTCAGGTTGTTCATTCACAGTTGGAAGAACCAAATGAAGTAGCTAAATATGCGAGTAGTACTGTAGATGTAATCTGCAGCCCCTTCAGCTCGTCCTCAGCAGGCAGCAGTATCATTATATTGTTCTGTTTGAGCTCTGACAGGTGGTGTTCCTACATGTTTAAACTAAATCCACAATACTTGAACAAACTACGTTGGTTTGTACTGTTCACACAAAAACAAATCCTGGTTTTGCGCCGGAAGTTGCATCCACAATTCACGCAAGGCAGCATGGGGGCTAGGAATAAGGTGGATAGAGAATATTAATACACACGACACAGAATGTCCAAAAGTTAAAAGACCACTGACATGATGTTTGAACTTTGCATAAAATGGCACAACATATATATCTTGTATAATTGAACTATGTTAGTTT
>JARVGV010000350.1:32755941-32769565 GCA_031762435.1 Hypsolebias longignatus | reverse complement strand
CCCCACCCCCCCCCCCCAACCTGAGCCATAAATGCACATAATCACCAAAAACTCCTAAAATGCTCACCTGCTGTGATGCCTTTACTGGCCAGCAGCATGATTGTAGTGAGGCCGACGCTGAAGATGGCACTCTGGCCAAAGTTGAGCATGGCGAGCGTCGACGTGGTTTTTAAAGAGGATGACTCATAGATCTTCAGGAATTCATCATACCTTTCAGCTTCATACTTCTCATTATTGAAGTACTGCAGCCAAGACAAGAAAAAAAAAACATGAAGTGAGAGCAGAGAAAGGAGCGCAGGCCAGGGAGACGATGAAGGGATTCATAAAAGAGTGAGTTTAGAGAGAGAAAAAAGGGGAGACACACAAATATGGTTGAGGTCAAAGGTTAAGGAAGCACGGAGAGAAGCGTCAGGCTGATACACTTTAGCTCAGTGTGCCTTGAGGCTGCATTTGTTCTCAGTGACCGCTCCGAGCATAGACTGCGTCTCAGTTGGCCTCCAAAGCACTTTTTCATGTCTGTATCTTCATCTGCTCCCAACAGATTTTAACGGACTTGAAAGCAGTGGAACAAAATCCAAAGCCTGCTTTGCTGAACTGGCATCAGATCTGATGTTTCCACAGAGCTCTGGGACTCTGGTAAAACAACAGTTACAAATATTAGGCAGGGAGTGAAGCCTGATCACTAGTCGGGGCGACTGAAACTGCTGCAGAGCATTCATCACGGAAATCGTCGCCTCTGCCTCTCTGTGTTCACAAAGATGCCTGCATTAACAACAAAGCTTAGAAAGCCTTCTTAAATGTTGCACCACACAAGCAGAACTAATTCTGATTAAGACAGCTATCATTAAGATAAAAGGCTCATGAATCAGCCACAAGCACACCTCAGAAATATGGAGCATAAAACAAAAGAATAATTGCAACGATCCCCAACTCTGCTGCTAATTACTTCATATTGTTGCTGCACTGCTGTTTGTTTAGCTTGCACTATTGTTTCCCTGCTCTGGTTAAGTGGGCGATTTGCCTCTCTTGCTAACAGCAGTGATGCCGTGCAGCTACTGACTTACCATCGATTTGCATAGCAGAAAATGCAGCAAAATCTGAGAAGGGGAAATAAGAAAGTGGCACATAGAAGACAAACTGAAGCAGCGCAAGGCACTGCGTTCAGGTTCTCATTCAAGCCTTTATGAAAGTGGAACGGATTTCTGAGTGGGTGGAGATCTAATTACATATGCACACTCACAGCTCAGAGTGATGCTAAATCTGGCTGCATTGACATAGATGACACAAAATAACACAGAACAAGATGTTAAGAAACACAGGACACAAAATAATGCGGCAAAAAAAACAAGTCGGTGACCAAAAAAATATCAAATCAGAAAGGCTACCTTAAATTTAATGTAAAGTACTGGTACAATGAGCGAGTCTTGCACTGCTTCTCAGTTATAACACATCTGAAAGTCAGCACTTATAATGAATGACCTGTCTCTTAACCAAAGTTTTTTTTTTCCTCATTTCTCCAAGAAGTCTTCAGGATTTATCTTCTAAACTTTCTGCACAACTAGGCCTGTCATGATAAAAAAAATTGCTAGGCGATTAATTGTCTCAGAAATTATTGCGATAAACGATAATATTATTTGAAATTTGACAATAATTAGTCATTATTGTCAAATTTAAGAAGAAATATTGGTTAATTTGTTTTGCATGTAGTACCTTTTTTTAAACACCAGATGACAGTATAAGACTGAACCGAAGGATGGATAGTGAGGGAGCGAGCAACTTGTCTCTTTAAGAAAATGAGAGGGAGGCCCCTTGACATAACATGGGCTGTCTCTCCTTCTTTTATTTGGTTTTCAAAATGACAGATGCTCTGTGTGGTTTGAGCTCTTTAGCATAGCAGTTGTTTTACATAAAGCTTTTAATTAATTTTTTTTTTTAAATCAGTAAACAAGTCCTCAGTTTCTTTTTGCAGAGAAAAACAACTTTTTACACGAAGACACAGGTTTCAACCGTGAATTTTGGAGCTTTGACAAGACAGAGGATTTTTCCCCAAGGTTGGCCTGTTAGCTTAGCTCGTAGCTTAGCTTCTCAGCTTAGCTGCTTTTAACATCCAAAAATATGATCTTGGATGGTTCAAATGGATTTTAAAGAGAAAAGAGAAAGGAGGGGTCAGTGAAGAGCACCGGAGTTGAGATTTTTGTCATCAAGTGTCTTCAGTGAAAGAGAGAGACACGAAGAAACGATAAAGCCGATAAATGAAAAGGAGGTAGATAATTTTCATTTATCATGTGATTACTGTAATTGGGTTACTGTTTATCGCGACAGGCCTAGTTCCAACTCTGGTCCTTGAGGAACACCATCCTGCATGTTTTAGTTGTTTCCTGCTTGGACATTACTGATTTGAATGAAGACATTATTAACATGATTCTGCAGAACCTGAAGAAAAAAAATTAAATCACTGTATCAGGTGTGTTGGACCAGGGGAACAATGAAAACTTCACACAACATCACAGTTTTTATTTCAATACTGGCAGCAGTTCTCTGTCAACATGTTTGCACATTGCTTCAATAATGTTGAGGTTTGGTCTTGAAGGAGGCCCAATCCATGAATGACAGAGCTCTATTCTTAGGTTTTCTATCAAGGTTTGTTTTAATTACACTGACATTGTGTATGGGATTAATGTCATGTTAAATCAAGTTGACCCATACATACAATGACAGCACCTCCACTGTGTTTTACACCTATGTGCGATCTGTATGACTTGCAAGATATTTTACTGTTTTCTAGCAAACTGTTTAGTGTACCTCTTAAGTTATTTGATACAATATCACCTTCCTGCTTCTACTTTTGCTAGAATGGCTTGAAAATCCTTTCAGATGAAGTTTTTGCTAACGGTAAAATGAAACATGTCATCAGCGATGCTTCTCTGAGATCACACGAGGCCAACTTTCTTAATAACAGCTAATGTTCATCTAGTGTGCATAGAAATTAGGTCTTCTACTTCTTTATTTCTTCCTCTGGTTCAAATTTCATAATTTTTAGGATTATATTGCACATCGATGTTTTCCCCCTGACATACTGTAGCTTTAGAAATACAGTAATATTCCTGGATAATAAAATATCATTTTATACATGCCAGTCTCTGATTTTTGCCATTTTTAGTAGATTCAATAAAAGAAAAAGGAACAATTGTATATTTTCGCAGAGGGCTGCTAGAAGCAAAGTGTCTTTATCAAGTTGCCTGTTATGTGTAGACAACATTGCTTTGTCTCTTGTGTGAGGCACATTTCTTATCCCTAATTGATTCATATGTTAAGTGGCTTCAAAATATTGATGTTTCTCTGAAAATGGTCATGAACAAAAACTGAACAAAAATGAGAAAAAGAGCAATCAATGGTAAAATGAAAACTTAAAGATCTTGAGAAAAACCTAAAGAGCTAATATTTAAGACCAGAATTAAATGGGCCCTTAGCAAAAAACATATTTAAAAACATATGTTACACCACCCATTCGGCTACTACTTTGCATTACCCATTTCTACGAACAGCTTAGCAGGAAAAAAGGATGGAATAATGAATGTTTGTAGTTTTAAAAATGAGTGTTTTTCTGGACTGAAACTGAACAAGGAATGATTTTATTTTATTTTTTTATACAAGCTATTTAAATAGGTAGGAGTTACACTGTGTATAAGAAGAAAAGTGTTTTTATTTGCTTATCTGAGGAGGCGCAGAGTGACAGATCCAGGCGAAATGAGGGAACAATTTTATCTGCCACCAGGAGCAAAGGCAGAGCCAGAGGGTGGCCAATGGTGGTCATAAATTAATCTTAGGCCACCCCACTGGCCACCCCAATTATTTCAGGAAACTATACTTTTAAGAAATATAAAAAACTAGAACGCATAGTTTCTCAAACACACAGAAGTCAGTACTTTGCTTATTTTTTAACTTATCCAGCTTAAGATGTTTACATATACAGGTAGTCCTCGGGTTACGACGGTCTTGTCTTACGACGTTTCAATGTTACGACGCATCTCCCTTATTGACGTTACGTGGTTATATCAGTTTTACATCAGTTTTACGTCAGTTTTACGTCGGTTTTACGACGTTAAACGTCGTAACGTGGCGGCGCAGCAGCAGAAGAATACAGTACTGTACGGAGGAGGACGGCGTCACTAGCATCTCAGTAGGCCATTAGCCCTTCATTATGGCTCCAAAACGCAAGGACGACTCTTTTGATGGCAGTGCATCGAGGAAAAGGAAGGCCATCACCATGGACTTACGTCGAAAATCGGTTTACGCGCTTGGTAAAACAGGTACGTCAAATGTATTTACGTACGTTCCGACTTACGTCAAATTCGGTTTACGACGACGCATGAGAACGGATCTCTGTCATAAGTCGAGGACTACCTGTATACATATGGTGGCAGCCATCTTGAATTTAAATGTGCCAACCTAATTTTGGACAGTGACTTTTCTTACTCCTAGATGCAGCCACACCAAAATGGAAGTCTGTATCTCGCTTTATTTTATTTATTTATTACTTATCGAGCTCACGAAACAGACGGAATTTCCAATGATGTGGGACAAATACAAACCTGGCAGGGGCTGAGGGAGGGGGTAAGTGGGGTAGGAACTCACCTTCACAGTCTCATAGTTGAGCAGCGAATCAATAGCTGCATTGCCTGCTTCATTGTCAGCTTTGTTCATCTGGATGCGAAACTGAGTCCTAAATATAGAGACACGTGCATGATGACACGAGTGCTTTCATTAGTACGTTTCAACCAGCGTGTGACAAATTTTTTACAGGTTGCACAAGAAGTCACTGGGGTATTCAAGGACTTGTCAAGAAAAAACAATCCTGACCTATAGACAGACTCAATAAAGCAAATACATTTTCCTACCTCCACTGAGTAACAAGAATGGTGAAAACTGTGTACGCTGATAAGGTGCCCAAGGCCACTGCTGCAAACTGTCCACCACACTTATAATACTGCAGGGGAGAGGAGCAAGATAGAGCAGCTTTTATGTGCGGTAAATACACGCTTTATCAAATTTCAGCAACCATATTGGACTACATTATTGATAATATTAAACAATTTTTAAAGGGTATTATTTCTAAAAGTATCCATGCTAAAGCTTTGAGTTGGATCAATGGAGTTTGACCTCATTACAAGCAATTATTTATCAAGTGGAGTAAAAGTGCAACGCTATAAAGGAGACATTCTGTCTGTGGTGGCCAAGAAGGGACACATCTGTTTAGAGCATTCTCTGCCGAAACCCATTAAGCTGCTACAAAGCTCTAGGATTCATCATTGACACTAATCAACTGTGTTTCCACCAAAAGTTCACAGGGATTCAGATTCCATTTACAATGAAAATGAGACAATATCTCCTAAATTAATTTCCAGACAATCTGCTGTGGAGAATGTCGAGGTGATGGAAGGTCCTGAGCTTTTACAAAATGAACAACGAAGACAACAAGACAGAAACCACAGAATGTTGACGGTGTTTCTACAAATGTACTATAAAACTAGTAGGAACAAAATGATGTCAAAACCTTTGAAGGACATTTAATTTTGCCACTTTATGTTGTAGTTATTGCTAAAAATCAATCACAAATACAACAAACCATTTTGTTAAATAGCTAGTCATAAATGTGATAAAAATTAATAAAAAAAATATATTTTTAATAACTTAGCTTTTTTCCTGTTCAAAGGGAAGAAGAAAAAATATCAACATACAAATGTTTATACATAAAACATAAAAACTTGCTGCTCTTTTGTTTTTTTTACTGATAATAAAACAACACTTTTTTTTAATCAACAAGAGAAGTGACGTTTTGTTAATTTGTTAATTAACCAGGTGCAATAGAGCCTTACCATGTGCAAGCTTTTCCTTTTTTTTTTATTGCAAACCTACATACCGGTACATTTTTATGTGGAGGTTTTAGTGATACTAATACAAGATAGTTTCACAAGTAGGGATGCACAATATTATCGGCATGGTATTGATATCGACCGATATTAGAGTTAAAGTTTAATACAGGTGGTCCCCGACTTACGGCGCCATCGACTTACGGCATTTCGGACTTACGACGCCGCCCCCAATGACGTCATCACACCTCACGTTGACTTTTTTTATGCAGCATTTTATGTTTTTTTTTTTTTTCTGATTTTTTTTAGGGCATTGTGTTAGCTAACTGCTTGGAAACACAGCAAAATGGCGTTCTAAGTATGCTGTTGTTGTGTTACATTAAAAAAAAAACGTGTTTAAAACGACGTTTTACGGCCGCCACGTGTAGCGCTCCGACTTACGGCAAATCGAGTTATGAACGGGTCGTAGGAACAGATCTCGTTCGTAACTCGAGGACTGCCTGTATTGGACATCAGCCATTCCATCAAAATAACTCACTGCTATATTAAGACATGGTTTTTGTATGACAACCCAGTGACAAGGTGCTTGCAGCACCAGCACATGATAACATCATGCGCGCCTTCCTGATCTCATGGTGGAGAGGAAAATTCAAAATGTTGATGATGTGGACTTTTTTTGTTGTTGTTGAGGATATTGGATTCTGAAGACTTTTTGGACTACACTGATCCTCATTACATCGTCCGCAGTTAGATATTTTTCCCAAGTAACTTTACCCGAGTTACAAGCTGTCATTCCTGCCGTAATTGAGAAGCTAATAGCCGATAGCACTTGGGTGAGTTTTACCACAGACATTTGGACGTCGTGTTAGCCGTGCTAGCACAATTAGTCCTACGGCACAATGGATAGACAAAACATTTAACTTAAAAAGTCTGTCCTTCATGCACAGGAGTGCAGAGGATCCCACATTGTGGCTAGGAACCTGGAACAAGCCTCCACAAGTGAGACAGCATCACAGGTGACTAATGCTAATGAATAACATTTAACACTTTTCACTTAATATAAGTTAAAGTGCTATTCATATCATATGGCTGTTACTGAATATATGTCACCAGCTCTTACAGCTGTTGCACAATTTTTTGTAGCAAATAAGCCTAAATAAGAGGAATATGTTCTGACAAAGGAACATATATAAAATATCAGTATTGCCATTGGTTATCGGCCAAATAAATTTTAACATATCGGCCAAAAATCCAATATGGTGCATCTCTAATTTTGTTCCATATTTTAAATCAGCAGTGACAGGACATGGGAGTTCATATAGACTAAAATATACTTGTCAGTAGCAAACAAATGGAAGCTGCTATTTTGACATTTGTGTTCTGAGAGCATCTCTAAACAAAGATTTATAGAGAAATCTGCCTGAGTATATTGATGAAATTATTTTAAGGAAGCTTCAAGGTTTACTGAGCAAAACTGTCAAAACCCTGCAGCACTAACAATTAAGAAAAAGAGTGTTATTGGCAAGATAGTATTGACCAGAAGATGAAGAGGGGCTTTATAAGTTGCCATTGATCAGATAGCAAGAATCAGAGTGTTTCCACAGTTTATCTGCAACCACTAACATAAAGCACTGTCAGTAAAAAAGGCAAGCATCCCATAACGGTCATGGGTAAATACATATCCTCTATGCATCATCATAAAACCACAAAGCGTGCGTTTAATTTGCTACCCACAACCAGCTGAAGGTAATAGAAAAGTTGCAAGTAACGACATGAAGACCTGGGCTCCATCAGTCTTGTTTCATCAGAAATCACAGTTTTTGTCTGTGCATGTGATCAAAACAACAAGATCTCTGATGAACTAGGTGCTTTCCTGAGGATTTCTAAAGCTGCTCCACATGCACAGAACAAGCTCAGAGATTCAGACAGCAGAGCCAAGTGTGCAACGGCAGGCTGCTCCTTCCTGCTGCAGTGTGAGAAGCACAACTTTACACCTGCTTCTTGCTCGGAAACATCTGTGCACACAATGGAAAAGGAGGGTGGAACCAACGGTTAACTGTGAAATCAGATCGCAAGCACTGCAGACAGGCAATTAGAAGGTGGACACCCCCCATCGTCTTGGTGACCATGTCCAAAAGTTTTGTTTGTTTTATCTTATACAGGATTTTGTTCTTCAGTGGCTCACAGATTTTATCAGTTTCCTGCACTTCTCGGTGCATGTATGTGATGCACGCTGAAAGACGAGCTGTTTTCAAAGTACTCACACAAAGGTTAAAAAAAAAATATATCAAATCAAACCCCAAGACTCTTATTCAAATAAGTGTTTCGGTTACACTTTTCACTTCAAAGTTGGCTTCACGCTCATGTCTGAAGATGTTTTGCATAAGTGACTTTGGCCTCTTCCAGCCAAACCCAGTTTTCTTGCTGTTTAGGAAAAATCTCAACCATCATTAAGATGACTCAAGTGTAACTGAGGAGCAGAAGTTGAAACATACTTATTAACATTGCTTTTACCGTTCAGCTCTAAATAGAGAACAAAAGCAGAAAGTAATTACTTGACATTAAAAGAGAAAGACCTTCTTGTATTTATACAGATGATTAAAAGCTCCCATACAGAAATCCTTCGAATTATGTGTACATTTCTATAAAAACAACATTTAGAAGAACATAAAAACATAATTTTGAACAATTTGAGTACTGCAACTAAGCAGTAGTTGTCTGAAGTAAATAAAAAGTTTAGGGATTAGTTAAGAAGGTACTAACTTCCCAGATGGTTTGAGTTCAAAATGAGAAAGGCTACATATTGCATCTAAACAGTAAAAAGATCTTGGGAGTTGTAGTTGATTCTAAACTTTCTTACAAAGCTCAGGTGAAAATAAGATCTGCAACAGGATCAGAGTTGATGTCTCTAAATGTAAGTCCTGTAGAAATTGTCCATCAACAGAGGCATATAAAAAGTGCATGCACTCTCAGATCAGCTCATCTTTTAATGTGTCCCAGTGTAGACGTGGACAAGATAACTCCTTTTAAAAAATAAAATAAAATCAATACAAACTTCCTAATAAATACTTGATTTTCTAAAGATGAACTTGTTCCATTCTGATCACTCTTCACTTTTAAGAAGTTATTCACTTAGGCTGCTTGAACACAATCTTCTATGCAACAGACAAGAAGGACAACATTTCCCTTTAGAGCTGGTCATCTCGTGTTCCTATACGTTTACAGACTGTTAAAAGAAGATGGACCTGGAACAACTGTTGTGAGATGTGTTGCAACCATGAACTTCTAAATTACATTTCATGTCTAAAAAAACTGTACAGTTTCTACAGTTTTTTTTTTTTTATTTCAGTATTTAATGTGCTGAAAATGTTTATGAGATTAGCAAATCATTGCATTCTGTTTTATTCATAGTTCACAGGTTTTTTTTGGAACTGATGTGGGTAAATAAATGTGTAGATTTTTGTTTTACATATAAGAGTTGGTATGGCCCAACTTCCTCCACTAGAACAGTTTTATGAACCAGAGAACAAAACATATCAGCTTACATGGAGGGAGCAACAAAAAGGAATGTTATCAAACAGAAAAAAAAAAAGTTATTTGGGCCACTTTGCTTTTTCTGCTAAAGTAGCACTGGGGTTTAGCACAATTTCAACAGCTGGCAAAGAGCTAAGCATTTACAACCGTTTATTTCTCAGTAGCACGTGTATCAGATTTGTGGCTGTCTTGGTCTACTGCCAGTGGTCCATTATGACCCATCTACTCCTGTCTGTAATCATGTTTGAAATGAAAATCTGCTTTTATGAACTCTCATAAAGTATGCATTCCTAAGTGAAAATAGTTAAGACAACACTGAACAGTCTGATGGACCAGGCATCTTCTAAAATGACACTCTGCTTGTTATCATTTGTAGTTTGTGGAGAGCAAGTGAACACACGAAGCACGACGGAGCAACTGACCAAATCCTGTGGGCCCAGAAAGTTCGACCAGGTTCATTGCTGAGATTTAGCCACAGTTGCAGCAGTCACAGCTAAAATACTGAGATTGATGTTGCTGCTACAGCTGCTGCTGTGCTGTTAACTTAAGGGAGCAGCAGGCTGCCCTCCTCATCTTACATTACAGCTTCAGTCATGACCTTTTCCGTCCTCGTTTCTGATGCTATCAGGACATCTGCATCATTACAGGAGTTTTCTGCAAAGAAGGCACTTGAGCGCATTACACATCATTCATTCTCTTTAAACTGTGCCAAACAGAGCGGAGCTGAATGATTTGTGCTACAGTCTGAAAGGAAAGAAAATAATAATAACTAATTAATATTGTTTAATACTCTTCTGCAGTAGCTCGGTATTCAGTGCTGTGGTCTTGTAATGCTGAGGTTGCAGGTTCGAACCCAGGCTGCATCAAAAAGGGCATCCGGCATAAAACAATTGCCAAAATTTTCATGTGAGTTTGCTCGCTGTGGCAACCCCTGAAGAAGAGAGCAGCCTAAAGAAACTTGTTTCATTACTCTGCTATAACAAGATTCATCTTCAGGAGAAACGGTCAGTTTGCCATCAGCTCTTAGTCTAAACTGTTAGTAGAGCAGTGGATCATCAAGACTACAATGAAGAAAAAGAACTACTGTATTGAAAAACTGTTTTCCAAAGTGACCACTAATGCAAACTACACAATCTGCATCATGAATGTGTCAAATGTCACAGACTTTACTGTCCTGAGCTCTTCTTCACACAATGTCCACAACTGTTACTTTAAGTCCTGACACTTGAGTGAATCAAGTCTTGCCTTGCATAAATCAGTGCATATCTTTGATGGCACCGTTTTCAACTAAGATCATCTTACAAGCAGAAACTACAGAAGTACAGTTGTTAATATTATACTGTACGCAATGTCATGCAACGCTGCAATATCTCATGTGATCTCACATGATCTGTCAGCACTTGAGTATTTGTTGTGAATGACTCTCAGCTACTACCATAAGATTAATCCCATTGAGCCTCAGAGACTCGTTTATAAGAGAGACCTGGAAAGGCCTGGCCTGAAGACCTGGTCTTATCGGCTCTGCTCAGGTGATTTGCCACTGTGACTTGTTTCCCTGCTCTGTGGGCGGGATCGTCAATACAAAGTGGGCGGGATCATAACAGGTCAAGTTTGAGCCACTCCACCCATTGTGGTTCTTAATCGCACCATTATCGGACTTCAATAGTAAATGTGCTCACCTTGTGGCGATGAGAGTTGAGACAGTGGCAAAGTGTCAAAGGTGGACTGAAACTGAATGATTTCATCCAGTAGTTCTTTAATTGTTAGGTCAAGCAATCCATATCTGCTGGAATTAGAGAAGTTTGTCAAAAGTCACTTTTATTATCAAACTGTTATCTTTTTGAAAGAACTCGAGTAAAATAATTTCAAAATTAAGTTAGTCAAGTTGCTGTTTTGTTTTTGCCTTTTTTTTATTTTTTATTGCTGATCTGTACTGGGGAGCAGCACCAGATGTGACTGTAAAAGTTTAAAAGTTTATGTTGCACTGATTAATGATAAATGGACTGCACTTATTTACACTTTTCTATCTTATCAAGACACTCAAAAAGCTCTTTACAACACAATCTGTGCCTCATTCACCCATTCATACAGCACTCTACTAGATCTGTACAGAGAATAATCAGAGCTTTATCACATTCATACACTGATGGGACACACATCAGAGACACTGATCAGTGTCTTGCCCAGGGACACTTCAACATGTGACTGCTGGTGGAATTAAACCCCCAACTCTTGAATTGGAGGACGACTGCTCTAACCACTCAGCTATAACCATTAATGTGAAGCTTCTCCAACAGAAATGCAAGGAAAATATCACAATCAAGAATTATTGAACTTGCAGGTGTCCTACAGCCAGACTGTGCACCTAAAGACATTTATTTTTAATACACACAAAACTCTTTTGAAATTGAATGTTGCTTAAACTATTTAAGTATGTTCAGTAAATTCTATTGTAATAAATTATATTGTAGCTAAAATCTAATAATGTTAGTTCTGGGTACTCATTCCTACACGTTTTTATCTGCACGTTTAGTATTTGTAACTGCTTTTTACAGCTTGTTTATTCATCTAAAACATGACGTATCTAAATTAGTATGTCCTTATATCCCCCGAGGCTTAAAGAGAAAGAATAAAATGTGGATTTATTAATAATATACAAACGCTGCACGTCACCACTCTGCTTCCAAATCAGCAATATCAGAGAAGTGGAGTGCTCTGTTGAGAATGGTGCCTTGTGCGATTGTGCTGTTTGTCCTTTTTAAACAGATTACTCACAGACTGTGTATAAAAAGCTGGATGCCAAGGAATCCTGAGTATTTCCCTCAGACGACTATGTTTCACAGGCTGAGCGCATGCTTCCAACATGTTACGCACTGTGAACCCACACTGTTTTCCTTCCTGACTGTGTCTGAGTAAATGCTCAGGTATGTGAGCAACTACTCAGAAAATGTCCCAGCAGAGTGAGCAGTGCTGGTCATGAGCAGTTTTAGATTTCTTTATGCCAAAGCCAAAACTCACACCGGCGCATTAACGGAGAGTCTTAGGCCGAAGTCACTGGATACAGGCAAGAAGTTTTCCTGAGGTGACGCATGCTTCAGCCAGGGGTTGTGACCTCTGGTTCTGCCAGCTGCTCACCTTCCCTCTGGCAACCTCGAGTTCTGGGTCTGAATAGGGTACACTGTGTACAAACAGCTGCCTTCCTGCTTTTTAAGATAAGAAACAACAGGTGAAGCTGCTCAAATCGTGCCACAGGCGCTCCATTTCACCAAGTCTGTGTTTCCTTTTCTGCCTGTCACGACTCACCGACCGTTAACTCCATCATGAAGTCAACATGAAACTAACAACTGTGCATTTGCATGGTTTTCTTAAGGCAAATGCAAATTTAGGCAGTTTCATTTGAGCTACCGAGCACGTGTATTTTTTGGTTATTCACTGAATTTAGATGCGTTCATAAAAACAGCAGAAAATGTACAGCTACTAACAAAGCAGCTACAAGTGTGTATGCCAACGTAAATACAAATAAACTGAATTTATGCTCCGGGCTCATCTTCTCTAACTAAAATAAGAACGTACAATATTATGCTCCAAAGGAGACTTTCCACAGAGGAGCGGAGGGGGGTAAACGACCACAGTGTGTTCACATTCTTTTGCCATAAAACCACAAAGTGGACTCTGTTCAGCAAGTGAGTCATAACAGCAGTGGCGTTATGCTTAGTCTCAGTGTGCAGGAAAATGTCAGCCAGACGGGCACAGCACCACGACTACCAGCCTTCACCCAGTCTGTCCACTGCGCTGCCTTCAAGCACCGTCGTAAACATTGTAATTATGAGTTCAGCGCACACAATCGACCCAATGGAGCAGTCCTGAAGAGAGCAGGCATTTTCTGCAATGAAATGTTACCTTTAAGAGGGCGGACAGCGTGGAAGCTGTGTCAGTCTGCACTGTGAGCAGTCTAGTATTCCCACTATATTGTTATCATCAACGCATTTGATGTCAGCATTACTACGGCTCACGTCGTCACCCGTATTTGCAAAATGCATCTAAGGTCAAGGCATTTTGCCAGCTCATCCATGCTCGAATTGGATATGAAATCTGTCAATCTTTACAAGGAGGCTACGTTTAGGGCACTTCACATCCCATTAAGGCAGGGGTGTCAGACTCCAGGCCTCGAGGGCCGGAGTCCTGCAGCTTTTAGATGTGTCTCTGATGCCACACAGCTG
>JARVGV010000350.1:32740370-32752098 GCA_031762435.1 Hypsolebias longignatus | reverse complement strand
TTTTTCTTCTTTCTGCTACCTTTCATTTTTTTATACTCTGTACGTTATTGTTCATGGGATTGTTTTTGTATTGTATTTTTTTTTAAAGAACAAATAAACTAAACTAAACTAAACTAAATATCAAGCTATTACCTGCTTGTAAGTTGGAAAATGTTAGCCAAATAGTTTTAAGGTAGTTTCAATTCTTTAAATGCACTTGTGGCAAAAGGAAGCTTATTTATTATTAACTTTATTTATTACTTTATTATTGTTTTTTTTTTTATTATTAAACCAGGCAAATCCTGTTGAGATCACAGATCTCTTTTGCAAGGGAGGCCTGGGCCTTGTGACAAAAGGAGGCTTGCAGCAATAAGGAGGACCTATGGCATCACAATTGAGATATTTGGAGTTTATTGCTTTTCTCCACGTAGTATAAAAAAATCTGTAGCTCCATTTACTTGTCCAAATGTTTTCTTTTTTCTTTTTTTTTTTTTTTTTAAGTAATTGTCTTGGAATGAACAGCAAATGTTTTTAATAATAAACTTCCCAATGAAAACAATCCATTATCTTATGTTCATTCCAGAGTTGGGTTGTGGAGGCAACATCTCTTTCCATAACCATCTTTCAGAGGCATCCAAGGGACATCCTTACCAGTTGCTCGAACCAACTTCCTCTTGTGGAGGAGCAGATGAACTGAACCTCTCACCTGATCTGTAAGAGAAATCAAAGCTCCACTGCAGAGAAAATTAATTTCAACCACCCGTATCTGTGATTTCATTGTTCTGGTCATTAATCAAAGTTGGTAGTGTAGGTGACGTAGACTGAACGGAGAGCTTGGGCTTGCAGCTCAGCTGTCTTTTAACAACAAACTGAAATAGTGTATGCAATACTGTGGAAGCTGCACTGGTCATCTGTGACTCTCACACCCTCCCTCACTCATGATCACAACCCCAAAATACTTAAGCTTCTCCATTTAAGGCAGCACCTCACTCCCAACGCAAAGATGGCCGTCTGCAATTTTCAGACTGAGGACCATTTTTTCATTTAACATTTATTTATACAGGTAGTCTCATTGAGCCACGAGAACTCATTTTCAGGAGAGATCTGTTCAGGGAACAGATGGTGGGGGTTGAGGGCCTTACTCAGGGGCCCAGAGTGGGGCAAACGAGGGTGGAGGCAGGTGTGGGTGTTTCACCTTTTCTACCCACATTTTGATGTGACGGTACTGAGAGTTGAACCTGCGGCTTTACGATCACAGGCCCATCTTATCTAACCACTGCGCCATCACTCCAGGCTGATGGAGGCAGGCAGAGGACCATGGCTGATTTGGAGGTGTTGATCCTCATCCACCTGCGTTCACACTCACCTGTGAACTGCTCCAGTGAGAACTGGAGATCAGAGCTTGATGGTGCCAACAGGACCACATCGTTTGCAAATAGCAGAAACTGAATATTAAGGCCACCAAACAGGACCCCTTTTGCCCCCAGGCTGACAAATTCTGTTCGTAAAAATTATGAACAGATTCCATGAAACAGGAAGCCATGGGGATGGCAGCCTTTCACCCTGATAAGTTTTAGCCTGCTTCCAGCAATGCAAACCAGACTCTGGCACCATTTTTGTAGGGACTGAATGGCCCATAGCAGCAGATCCCTATTCCCATACACACAGAGCACCCCATACAGGGTAGCCTGGGGAACACAGTCAAATTAGTTATCCAGAACCACAAAGCCTGCCCCCCATGCCCCTTTGAGTACCCTAGCTTAGATAAATGGCTGGTCCAGTGTTCCACAGCAACAAAAGGAATCCACATTTTTCCTCCTGAATTAGATGTTTCACTATCGACCATACTATCTTCTCCATCATCCCTGAATAGACCTTACTGGGGAGATTAAGGAGTGTGATTCCTCTGTGACTGAAATATACTTTGCGTTCTGGTTCCACTTTTTGAAAAGGTGAATTGCTACCTTTGCCTGCCAGTGTGCTACTACCCACAATGTCCATGCACTGTTGCAAAGGCATATCAGCTAAGACAGTGCAGCAACAATCCAGAGGCTTGACAAACTCTGAGCAGATCTCATTCCCTCCTGAAGCCCTGCTGCCATTGAGTTTTTAACAACCCTGATGACATGGATAGACCCACTACAAAGTCCCCAGACTTCCAAGGAAGATGGGCGTGAGAAGGTCCTTGAAGTAGGCCTCTCTTGAACAGGAGTCCTTGTGACTCAATTAGACTTCCTGTATAAATAAGGGTTACATAAATAAATATATTTTATTGTCCTCCAACATCACTGGCTGGTTGAGGTCAACTGTGCTCCACCTCCACTATAAATGGTGTTGGTTCAATGCTGCTTCCCCCTCCTCAACCACCTGACAGATTACCATAGTGTTCTTGGAGCCAACTGAGGATCATTATCCAAGACCCAACCAAACCCCTCCCACACCCAAGCCTTCAGCAACAGCCAAGACTGCAGATTGCATGATTTGATGATACTCCTTCGATGCCTGTGGAGTCATACCAGCTAACAAGGACTGATAGGACCTTGATTTTCAGCTTGATGTCCTCCCTCACCCTGGATGTCATTCACTGAGTTCTAGGATGGCCACCATGCAGGCACCAACAACCTTGCAGCCTCTACTCAAGGCAACAGCCTTGACAATGCAGGCATAGTGCATCACTCACACAGACTCTGCCTCTGTTGTGACAACTATCTTGAAACTGGGCGGCTTTAAAAGTTAACACATCGTAGATGTACATGAAATGTTTATTTCCTGAAAGATCCACATAAAATTGTTCAGTGGTTCATGAGATCTTTGTTGAGCCCCCTCCTGTTCACTTTTCTCACATACGACTGTGCACGTACCCATCCAGGCTGTCATATTGTAAAGTTTGCAGATGATACAGCTGTGGTTGGATGCATCACAAACAACAAAGTCCAGCTACAGGCAGGAGGTAGAACACCTGGAGCTGGTGCAGGAAGAACAACCTTCACATAAATGTGAAGAAGATGAAGGGGATGGTCATGGACTACGGAACAAACACACCTACCCCCCTCCAGTCAATCACAGGGACACAGAGACAAACAAGACACACAACCATGCACTCACACCTGTGGACAATTTAGAGTTACCAATCAGCCTAACGTGCATGTTTTTGATCTGTGGGAGAAAACCCAGAGTAAAATCATGCATGCATGGAGAGAACATGCAAACTTCACCCAGAAAGGTTCCAGGCCTGGATTTGAACCGGCAAACTTCTTGCTGAGAGGAAACAGCTCTACCAATTGAACCACTGTGCTGCCTCACTTAAAATACCAATAAAACACATATTTACAAATATGTTTGTATATAATTGTCAACAAAAAGATGTAAAGAGCCAAACTAATAGAGATTACCACTGACTGGAAATAGGATCCTACTGTATTTTGGGTGTGGTGTCTGATTTTACTTGTCATGTGCATTAATAGTTAAGAAAAGGTTAAAATACATAAAGTGTTTGTTTTTCCTTCTGCAGCACAGATGGGGTTTTCATTCACATGATGACATCCACCAACAAGGTCAAGTGAAAAACTAAGGAAGAGAATATTCATCAACCATGCACATGGGTTACAGCTTTTAAAGATCCAAGTTGCACTAAATATGTAAGTCTTGGAAATGGAACAGTGAGTGGGTGTTGTTTTTTTTAATGTCTTATAAGGTCTAACATGATGAGGGGGTGAGACTGATTCTACAAGCAGCAGCACAAGCATACCCCCCCTGGTGCTGTTGGTTCTGCCTGATTATTTAACAGGAGCAACTGGCGGTGGTTGACATGGTTTCATGGGCTTTGTGCAGCGCACACTCCTCAATTATAGATGGGAAAGTGTCACTGTGACAGCTGTAGCTCTCAGGGAGTCGGAGAGGGAGGCAAAGTGAGGGACGACGGATGCAAGGAACGATCCTTTCCTCCTCAAGCAGAAAGATGAGAGACTATTTTCAACATATGCGTCAAATGCACACGTGCATAAATACATGCATATTCTCCTTGTTCATGTTAAATTAAATGCAGGGTGGAGGTAACGAGGAAATTATTCCCAATCCGTGGCATGCTTTAAATCAGATTATACTCTCCCCCTGCCTCATTGGACCCAGTCAAACGGCACGGACCAATCCATTTATTGCTTAAGGCATGCTTCTCCTCCACAAATACACACACACACACACACATGCGGTGAGAGGTATAGTAAAGCTCATCTACATCCATCTCAGTTAGAGACCATGGAGTGAGGAGAGGCAAATTATCCACAGTTTTTCCTGTGTGAGAATGCAAAGTGAGAAGTGGGCTTAGATCTGCTGCCATCTTGTAGAATCGTTGCATCCAATCCTGGAGGAAGCCAGGAGTGGGTGTGCATGTGTGTGTGTGTCAAAAAAAGCACGGTTGTCTAATGAAATGCATATTAAGCAGTGGAGCAGCAGGAAAGAATGGGAGAAGGGGGGGTGAGAAAGACATCACTGGCTCCATCCCACCCCCATTTCTTCATGCCATCACATACCTCCACAGAGGAAACGGAGGAGCCATTGTTTAGCATTAAGGGCTCTTATACACAGAGAGAGAGAGAGACATCCTCACTGCACCCTACAATTATGTGATAATGAGGTCCATGTATTTCACGTGTCAGAGCTGGCAGCAGGGACAGTGCAGGGGTGGAACAGCGCAGTGTCAAACCTCAGGCACTATATTTCCCAAAGTAAATTTAGAATGTACAGCTGCAGCTGTCATACATGCTATCTTACTTAACATGAAGGGAGCTGTTCTGCTGTGACCTTGCAGGAGGCTTTACACATATGATCTATGTTAATGTATGTAAATTGAGAGCACTGATTGTATAAATAAGAGCTTAATATCAATATTTAGAGATGCATGCCTGTGTGTGTGTGCAGATTTGATGTGCTGGGTCAAACAGCCTGCAGCAGCTTGGGTTAAGGTCCCACAGCTGGAGACTGGATGGACCAGGTCTCAGAGGTAAAAAATATTCTGCTTATACCAACAGAACTGTAAAAAATACAAGGTGGGTTTTAACAGCACAAAAGAGAAGTGGCACACACACATATATATGATTTGTACATTCAGTTCCACATGTTTGTGTGCGTGCGTGCATGCGTGTGTGTGTGTGTGCCAGTGTGTATCCATAAATCTGAACACAAAGGTGCATGTATGAACAAGGTGTTACAAACTGTCACTGCATCGCTGCTACAGCTGAAGTACTGTATGTGCAGTTGTTCACTTTAGCAGGCTTTAGGAAACCATGCAGCATCATTGAACACCGTGTATTTTATTATCTTATATTTTATTAGGATGATATGATCTGTAGGTTAGGATTTTTTTACCAAGCGTGTCAGTGCACACTTATTAGTAAATCTGTTAAAAATGTCTTCCTCTATCTCGTTGCTTTGAAATAAAAAATAAAAAATACAAGTTATACATCATAGCATGCAGTTCCATAGGGATTGGTGTGCTATGGCTTTTGGTATCTGTGCATTGTAGACAAAAGACAAAATTCCTGAAGAAAAAAAAAAAAACATGCAGAAAACCTCCAATGGAGAACAATGGGAATTTGTTGAAATAAATGAGAAATCCCAGCTTTTGTTTGGAGCTCTAGAGTCCAGACATACGTCACAGTAGAAACATCATTAAAAGTTTAAATCCCAGTCCATACATGTTTAGTCCAACTATCTGTAGATAGTTGGACTAAACATGTATGGACTGGGATTTTAATAACTTTAAAGTTTTATTAATTTTGGATGATTTTTCCATGAAGCATTGAGCCTGCAGGTGCTGATGTCACACTAACTCCTAAATTTTGAAAAATGTCTAAACCTTTGCAGCCTCTTCTTACTTCCACAACCTTAGAATTGAAACTTCAAATCATGGGATTTTTCTTTTTCTTTTTTCACACAGTGTCTCTCTTGCTGCTAAAATACTTTTTTTTCTCCTCAGATTTCTCCAAAATACTCCAAGGTTTCCACACTCTTCAAAAACATTTTAGCTCAAATTAGTTTTCTTGAAATCTGGAATTGCTTCTCACCTTGTTCCATTTTCAGTCTGTCTGTTTGCCTGTTAACTTTACAGTCAGGGAGTGAGACACAGGAGTGTGGTTACCATGGTTTAACATTTCTGTTTCTTTACACTTTTACAGTTTATAATCCAAAATGTTGGAATTTGTTTCAGAGCTTAGATCATTGTAAAACTGAAACAGAATTTCAGGCATTACATACACTGACACCCTTTCATATTACTTTTTTTTGTTGTTGTTGTTATTTGGTTCTTCAATGAATGTTTTTGAGTTTATAAGGGTTTTATGATTAATATGAATTAGTTCGGTTCTGTATGATTCCAGATATTTTTTGTTTTCTTCTCTAGGTTTGTGTCTCTGTGAGTTTTCCTGTCTCTGATCTTCTGCCTCACCTGGTCTTGGTTGGTGATAATCACAGCTGCATCAGATTAGCCATCACCTCCCACAGCATATGCTTTCTCTTAACTCTCTCTTTTCTAGTCATTCTTGTGAAGAACCATCACAGTACAGGGTGCCGTCTGCAAAACAAACAGCAATATTTTGGCTTATTAATTAAGCCTTTTGTATGAAAAAAAAAGATTTTTTTTTTCAAAGTCATATTTTCACCATGTTATGCATACATTTATAAATGTAATAGTTCCAAACTAAATATTTATTTTACAAGTTAAATATTTAGTTTAAAAGTAATTTTTTTAACTTGCAAGTTATATATTTTGTTAGCAAGCTAAATATTTAGCTCCACACTGAATATTTAGTTTACAAAATAATGTTTATGTCCAAAGTAAATGTTTAATTTATAAACTAATATTTAACTTGGAAGTTAAATATTTAGTTAGTGAACTAAATAGTTAGGTGTAAATTATTTTTTTAATTTTGAAGCTAAATTTTTATTTCAAAACTAAACATTATTTTTAAAACTAAACAGTTAATTTATAAGCTAAACATTTGAGGCTCAATGGGATTTACCTGCTTAAATAAAGGTTGAAAGAATGAATGAATGAATTCCTAAACTAACTACTGTATTTAATTTGTAACTAAATATTTAGCTCCAACCTAAATATTATTTCCAAGCTAAATATTTAATTTCCAAAATAAATATTTAATTTGCTAATTAAATATTTAGCTTGGACTTAAATATTTAACTTGCAAGTTAACTATTTAGCTAGCAAGTTAAATATTTAGGTCAGAGTTAAATATTTAGGCAGCAAATTAAATATTAATTTGGGAAATAAAATGTTTAGTTTGAAAAATGAATATTTAGGTCCAAGCTAAATACTTAAATTGCTAATTAAATATTTAGTTTAAGAATTAAACGTTCAGCTTAGAAATTAAATGTTTAGTTTGGAAAATAAATATTCAGCATGGAAATTAAATATGTAATTTACACCTAAATGTGGAGTTCACATACTAAATATTTAACTTGCAAGTTAAGTATTTAGTTTGTAAATTAAACATTTAGCTTTGACATAAACATTTTGTTTGTAAACTAAATATTTAGCATGGAGCTAAATATTTAGCTTGCTAATTAAATGTTTAACTTGCAAGTTAAGTATTTAGTTTTAAACTAAATATTTAGCTTGTAAATTAAATATTTAGTTTGGAACTATGACATATATAAATGTATAATAAATAACATGGTGAACATCTGACTTTGAAAAAAAAAATCCTTTTTTTTTTCTTTTTCTTATGAAAGTCTATCCATCCATTTTCTTTTACCCGCTTCTTCCATTTTGGGTCACGGGGGTCGCCGGTGCCCATTTCCAGCAATCACTGTGCGAGGGGTGGGGTACATCCTGGACAGGTCTCCAGTTTATCAAAACTCAGCACAGCTAGAACTGTACAGTCTGATTTATTCATTTTTATGTTTTAAAGAATGGGAGTATGGCATCCATATTTCAGTACTGTATTTTCTATGAAAATATACTGTTCACGCTTCAAGAAAGTTTTCATAAAGCAGGCCAAAAATTCTCTGAAAAAAAAAAAAAAAAAAAAAAAAACTGAAGAATTATTTTAACATTTCCGAAAAATTGTATATTCAAGAAAGATAATAAATGTTTCCTTTTTAAAGGGTTCAATTATTGTGTACAGATGCTCTCTCCTCATGGATGTTCTTGGTGAAGTTTTAATATATTTTCCTGACTTCTGCCCCCGTTGTCAGCTTTTTAAACAAATATCCTATTTGATTTTTTTTTTCTGTAATTATATTTCTGTTTTCAGTCTTTGCTTTGCCTCACAAACAGAGAAACTGTAGGTTTCTGCTATCTATCACAGTGGCACAACAAAACAATATGCATGGGGGAAGCATTGTTTTGATGCCTTTAGGAAAATATCTACACATGATGGTTACAGAGGTAAGAAACACTGAGTCTGTCACCATGGTTACAGACAGTTTTGCTCAAGGGGAAAATATTGCAACTTTTGTATGCATAACTGGGAAATTTTTATCCTATAAGTAATTTAATTTACTTCTGTAATTTACTCTTTATCATGAAGATGTCAAACAGGATGTAAACAGAGAAAATAAAAGCAGAATCCAGGTTACAGACTAGTAAGAAAAAAGTGCTACTTAAGCTTCTTTCAGGTAATCACTGAACATGCACTATACGCCAAAAGTACAGTATTAAACACACCTGTGAAATGTTGAATTCTGGTGTTTCAGTCAGGGTTTGGGCTTCAGACCCCAGCTGATGGACAATTTTAATACTTCAGGATACAAAAGACATTTTTTGTGAACCGACGACTCAAAGATGGGCAACAGTTTCAGCACCAATCTGCTCAAGCTGAGGAGAGTTGGCGTTAGAGCTGTCATTTCTAACCCAAACCTGAAGCCCGACCCAGATTAGGGCCGGGCCATTATAATGTGATTAATGGGCAGACCGGGTTGGTCTCTGGCTTTTAATTAGGTCAGGATCAGCCGCCATCCAATTATATGATAATATGGCCTGCCATACATTCAACCAGCCATACACGGCCATTTCACCGCGAGCTGACCGGATTTGAAAAAGGTAAAATGTTCAGTGAAGCTTCAGATGGGACTGTACTGCCAGGAAGTGATCCATCGCCCAAATGGACGTTCATTCAGCCACTGCACTCAGCGGACGCGCACGGCCGATGACCCAAACAGGTGAGATCCCAAAGCAGATGCATGTGTCAGTAATTCAGAAGAATGCAGTCAGAAATGGGGCTTAAATGCTTTTTTTATGGCCATGAAAGACAAACACCTCTCAGCTCCAAATCTGCCGTGTTTATTCAGCTGCGCGTCCCAGACCGTTAATAACTATGTCAGGGTTTTTTTCTGGGTTCGGACCTCTAGTTACTGTTAATTCCTTGGGTCGTGTTGGGGTTTGGAATTTATGACTGCGGGCTGGGGCTGGGTCAGATCAGATTTTTTTTGGGCCCGAATGCAAATCTTTGGCGTGGCTGATCACATAAAAATCTGTTGAGGAGAACAGACCCAACCTGATTCGGATGCAGTCAGTCAAACAGGTTTGAACTTCTGGAGCCAAATCTGGACGCAGCTGGGTAATGCTGACTGATTACTAACCCAATTGAAAATACATGTTGCCTGAGGTGAGGTGAGCGGACGTGTAATGAGCTGCTGCTGAGAGCTACGGTAAAACTGTGCGTGAAAATACATGTTGCCAACAGCCAATGAAAACAGAGAATGTGACACTGGAAATAGTGTCAGAAGTGCAGATTGCTGTATAGATGATTTAGTGAGCTGATTGTTGTCCAAATTTCCCCTTTAAACTGTCGCCCTTGTTTGCACAAGAAATTGATTAGTCCATTTGGCTTTAGTTGCTTTGACAAATCATGTACTCTGTGATCCCTCATCTGGTGCAGTTATTAAGTGTGTGATCCCCAGACCATCACTCGTCACACAGAAATCGTCTGAAACTATTCTGTCAGTATGTACTCTCTCTTTTCAGGATCTTTTCAGACCTGTTTGTTGTGTTGGTGGAAAAAAACTTGACTGGCCCACACAGAGCTGGAACTTCTCATCCATCCATCCATCTTTTCAGTCCATGACAGTCACTGGTGCCCATGTCGAGCAGTCACTGAGAGGTGGGGTACTGTACGCCCTGGACAGGTCTCAAGTCCATCACAGGGACATAGAGACAAACTGTCAAAAGAACAGAATAACCAGTATGAAAGGACCGAGGATGAACTCAGACACAGGAAATTCAAATCAGTGCTTTTATTTACAGTGTTTAATACTTCAGGATTAAACAGGAACCCTGTGGAGCAAGGAGATGGGTTTAGGTCCAGAATGAAACTCAAGGGATTTGGCTCTGAATGCACAAGGTTCTTACTGGTAGATGGTGGTTGAAGGTTTGGGTTCCTGAATCCTTTGTAACAACAAGAAAATCTAGAGCTCGCAAGAGAGCATGAGACTGGAGACACAGAACAGCTGAAAGAGCACAGGTGAGTTCCAGAGGTTCACGTGGAGTTCTGAGGACACAGTCTCAGGTTGTTCACTGGAAAAATCATAAAGCGCAGGTAAGTAATCACAAGGCTCAAGTGATACACAAGGAGCTGAGAGCATGAGCAGGGTAAAGCTCCAGCATCAAAGTCTCCTCAGCATCATCTTTATTTACACCCAGGAACCTCATCAGCTTGTACTGGTTTCAGGTGTGTAGGTGTGGCGCCCTCTGGTGCTCGAATGTTAGAACGATGATACAAATGACAACCATTCACCCTCTCACTCACAACTAGAGACAATGAGAGTTACCAATCAGTCTAACATGCATGTTTTTGGTCTGTGGGGGGAGGAAACTGGAGTACAGTACCCGGAGAAAACCCATGAATGAATGGAGAGACTATGCAAACTCCACCTGTTTACATTCACCAGTTAACCCAACATGTGTGTTCTTGAACTGTGGGAGAAAAGTGGGGTGGTCAGATAAACCTATGGAATCCTCAGGGGGAACATGCAGTCAACACATAAAGGTCCAAGACAAAATTTGAACGCAGAATCTATTTGCTGTGAGGCACAGCATTAAACACTACACCACTGTGCCGCCTGCATAAGAAATTCATTCATGTAAATACACTGAGCAGTCATTCTCTGGCACAGGGGAAAAGCTTTACAAGTAGGAATAAGTTCTGTCCTGTAAGTCATTTTGCAGGGACAGGAGTATCCCTCGGGTTTTGTCCCTGAGGATGGTAAAGATCTAAGGCAATGACAACAATTAGGACACAAACAATATGCTTTGGGCAATAAAAAAGGATAAAGCATAGCACACAAATAAAAGAGGAAGGGAAAGATGTATGGAGCTATTTGTCCTCACTGTGAGCAGTAAAAAGATGGGCTGCCAGTGACTGCTCAGAAATAACGACAGACTCTTATGGAGTGTGAGAGGAAAACAGATGCTGACAGATGAGTGTTTTATGTCCTGCAGGGAGAGATTCGTAAGTGTGTTATGATCCCTCAAGATATTTCGAAATTTGGAGGAGACATTAGAGATATTATATTATGTTGTTGCATTTCACAACAACTGTATTATAAGTCTCGCATCAGAGCTACTGTTTTAAAGACTTTTCTAAATAAATACTATGCAATCCTCCACGTTGAAGCTACAGCCCACCTCAGCAAGGCTTTCAGTTAAACTAGTTTTAAAGGTACTATCAAATAAGTCTGTGTTGGAGATTACAGCATACAAATAGATATATATACAGTACTGTGTATATATATGTAT
>JARVGV010000350.1:32532271-32545250 GCA_031762435.1 Hypsolebias longignatus | reverse complement strand
ATTTTGTTTGCAAAAACAAACATAGTTCAATGATACAAGATATATATGTTGTGCCATTTTATGCAAAGTTCAAACATGTCAGTGGGGCTTTAACATCCCTGCCCATCCCTGGGAGCCATATAAACAAAAATAAAGGTTTGCCCAACAGTGAGCTTCAGATTTTGTAGTTTGTTTCATGCTCCTCCATAAACTGTTCAGATGAAATGTTAATTTACTGTAAACAGACATGCTGTGTGTTACTGCTGGCTGCAAGCTGCGGCACTGAGATGCAGTGTGGTGCTGAGAGCCAGGAGTTCCTTGGGGTTCAAACAAAGCAACAGGAAGTCAGGTTCATTCATCAACCTGCTGCAACACAACATTGTGTTCGCACATGCATCCTCCAGTAACCAGCTGAGGATCAATGAAAAACCTTTTGCAGAACACAGAGCTTTGTTTAAGGCAAACACAGAGAATGCACTCAACTAAAGTGTGATGTACATTTGAGGTTGAAATTATTTTAGATTAGTTACTTTCATAAAAAGAAAACAGTATGTTTACATGTGGAAAAGAACAAGAACATGTAAGTTAGTGTATTGTGCATATTAAACTCCAACAAGAAAAAAAGTTGACATACCTTACTGAGGTACTCCCTCATGACCTGAATGAAGTATGGCATAGAGAAGTCCATAATGTTGTGCCTCCAGGCAGTTTCCAGCACCACATCGGGCCGCAGCAGGTCATAGCAAGTGAAAAGGCAGGCAGCAAAACACTCCTTCTTGTTCTCCTGCAGGAACCAGGCGAGGAGCTCCTCTGCCAGCTCTATGTCTTTGGACTCTGAAGCATACTGCATGGCATCCTGCAGCAGTAACACAAAGAAGCTCAGTGTTGATGCTTTACAAGTCTTTTCATACAGCCACTTCATTCTCATCTCTCATCAGTACAAAGCATCATAACCTATTCTAAAAGAAAATGAGAAACAGAAAAATACCTTGTACAGTTTGTCTTTCTTACAAAGCTCCACACTCTGTTTCCAGCGGTTGTTGCCTTTGAAGAGGTAGGCAGCAATTCTTCTGAACTCAATCAGCTCATGTTTCTCCATGCGTTGGGCCAGCGAGATGGTGTCAAAGTTGTCGTAAGCATCTATTGATGTCCTCAGTGCCTGGTATAAATTACATAAATATCAAATTAAAGCTATATTTTCTAAATCAAAACTAACAGTGATGTCAACGGCGCTCACCTGATAGTCCTCTTCTGTGATGAAGAGGTTGTTAAGTGCTTCATTGACAGATTTATTGTTGTGGTTCTGTACTGATCGTAGGTAGGGTTTGACAAGAGGCAGCTGTTTAACCTGGTAACAAACAAAATCCCAATTTAAACCAGAGAATGTGTGGATTTTAGTCCAGCCTTTTAATTTCTAGAGGAACTGAATCTAACCTTGCTGAAGTAGTTGACAGCACGTGAATGATCCAGTCTCGGGGAAAGAACCATGAGCAAATCGTTCAGTAACAACGGCTTGAACTCCAGGTAGAACTGAACGGCTTTGTAATACAGCTCCACGTTGGCCACCTGCAAACAAAACAAATTTAAATTACAGCAATAACAGAAATACATATTTTAAAGAAAATCACACTAGTTTAAAATATTCAACATAGAACAGACCTTTGTTGATGACAAACTTTTAGTAATGTTGCCAAAAACAAAAGAATTATGTAATTACAGTATTGGAAAAACTCAAGTTTATCACAACTAAATCACTGCACTTTTGTTAAAAAAAAAAAAAAAAAAAAGAAAAAACAGCCTGGTGTTCTTAAAATAGAACAAGGTCTCATTTTGCCATGTGATCAAACCGTACTTTGGTGATGATGTCTTTAAACTGGCCCTCCTTCCAGGCGTCTGTCGGGTGATTCATCATGGTGATGATGGCGTTGTCAAACTCCTCATACTTGTCGTACAGGAAGACCAACTCTGCCCACAGATGAGCCTGCTCTGCTGCTCTCAGGACCTTTGGGATGTTAACTCTGGACCAAAACAGCTCCAGATGCTCCCTCATCTTCTGGGGTTTGAACTTGGAGTAAAGGATGGCCAACTCTGTGAACATTCCCATGTGAGCCCGTTCCAGGCCCAGAGCAGCCTCGAGCATAGTAATCAACTCCTCAAAGTAGCCGCGGTCCTGATGGAGAGGGACATTTTAAGTTTTTAACTAAACATAGGAAAAATAAACAAAATACCTCTTTGTTTTCCAGTAATGTTTCATTTAACCTACTTGATAATAGTTGATCAGCTCCTCCAACTCATCAGCGTGAACCACGATGTGGAGGCCACACATCTGTGCGAGTCTGAACTCCTGTCCATCCACACAGGCAAAGCACACCTCTTTCCAGGTGCGGGTGCTGTTGGCTTTACGGGCACCATCCACAGCAGCCTGGTACTCTCCGAGGTGCACCAGAGTGGAAGCCAGACGACCAAAGTTGGAGACATTGTTGTACAGCAGTTTAGCTGCTTCGTACATTTTTTCATCGTAGCAACGATCACCAACCTAAAAACAAACAAAACAAAAACATTTTTAAAAAGTTTATGGGAAGCTCTAGAGATTTTTCAAATTTAATGTGACCAAGTTGGGACTACATGGGAGCAGGGCTAACCTGTTGGATGTGAGCATTGTTGGGTCCATTAATAAACTCTTCCAGTTCAGCCAGACGATTGGTTTTGGCCAAAGCAAAGATCAGCTCCGTCTCCACATAGGACTCACGAGCCTTCTTACGAGCCATCTGAAGGAATTTGACCAAGTCCTCCCAATTTCCTGGAACACAACATGGACCATTAAAATAAATTAATTAATAAATAAAATAATAATAAAATAAAAAAAGATTTTTTTTTAATTTGAAAAAGATGATAAAGGCCTGCGGCTGACCTCATGAGCAGCTGAATACAATAGTGAAACAGGAAGTACCACGTGTTTATATCTGTACGAAGGTAAGTGCAGGTAAATCCTCCATTTTCTGTCATAATTACATTGTATGTTTAATGTTTAAATTAAAGGTTAATGCAAAGCTAGTTGTACTTTGTTTTCTGTGTTTTTATGTAGATATATGTTGCAGCTTCTGGGTGCATAAGCTTAGTTTTTGTTTGCTATGATCTGTTAAACTAGTACTTCCAGAAGTGAGGTACTCGTACCCCTGGGGTACGCAAGAGGGATGTAGGGGGTATGCAAGAACATTTTTAAAAATAAATACTTGTAAAAAAATGTTTAATGTGAAAAGAGCCAGACTACACTTGTGCATAAATAAGCCTGAGGCACCTTCTCAACATAACCAAATAATACACATGTAATACCGCCATCTAGTGTTCAGCAAAATCATTGAATTGTCAAAGTAGAAAGGTGTGACTCGCTGAATGAACACCTGTTAATCAGAGCAGCCTTCGCTCAACTTCTTGTCGGGGCTGCGAAAACATCAGAAGCTGTTGCCGGATTTCTGGATCGGACTGCGCACAACAGACTACACTGGCCAAATGTGCTGTAAAGACTGATTAGTTCATGTTGCTGTGTTCATTAGTCCTCACCTGCTCACACAGACTTGTGTCTGAGTTGTGTGCATCCTTCCAGGAACACCAGTCTCATTAAAACAGTGGTGGGTTTAATTAAAAACACAGTATGTTCAATAACTTTTAGTTATCATAAAAATGTTTTGCAATACATTCATTCTACACATGCTATAGGTTTGGATAATTCACCCTTTAAATGTGTTGCTTATTAATACTGATGTTTATTAATAAATATTTGGCGGGAAAAAAACAACAGTCTAAGATTTTATTTGATATGTGCAGTTTCTGAACACATTTTAAAGGGAGGGTACTTGGCTAGAGGTCAGATGTCTGAAGGGGTACACATCTGAACAAAGTTTGGGAACCACTGTGTTAAACAGATTTTGCACAAAGCCTTTACAGTAATAGATTGTGTAAAGTAAAATTTACACTCAGCACATACTGAATTTCAATGTAAAGCAAAAATGCCTCACTGAACACTTTCACCTCACTTTGTGAGCGTCACTACCTCCATCAATACAGCCATCTTGTTTGTTTGGGGTTAGCTCACCCTGGTTATATTTCCATATGGGTGGAGCGATCTTACTGTGAGCATTATGTAAAATGGATGAAAACCATTTCTTATGGGCACAAATAAATCTACATTACAGTACTTCAAACAATTTGTAAAGTCACTTCTAATCCATATATTTTTCCTTAAATGAAACTCAACCAGTCTCCTTACCACTCTTATCAGCTGCAGCTACCACCTCCATGTATGCAGAGGGGTCATCAGCTTTGATGTAGGAGTCAATAGCTTCCTTGACCAGCTCTTTCTGTAGCTGAGCCTTGGCCAGCTGGCTCCACACAGCTGGTTCATTGCAGCGTTCCGCAAACTCATAGGCCCGGTCCAGGTTACCAATATGCTCTATTAGCACCTAAGAAAAAAACAATAATTATTATAATCAATCAACTCATCTTCCCTCAATTAGGCATCAGTATAAGAGCTGAGAGTCCTGACAGACCTGCACAGCAGAGGTGTTGACGTCAAACTTCTTAAAGATGGCAAAGGCCTCCTCATAGAGCTCACTGCTTATGGCAATGTTTGCAATATCAGGAGCATCATAATTATCCAGCCTGCTGATGTACTCCATCACACGGGTGTGGTCAGCTTTGATTGCTGTCAAGATCAGCAGGTTCTGCAGATTTCTAAAGCAGAATGAAGACAGTTCTGAGTACACTCACCCTCAGACTATTCATTAAACTTAGAAATGACTTTGAGGTTATGGCAGAAGCACTCTGTGATTCTATTGAACACCTGTGTTCACTGAAGACAGAGTTGTCCAGCACAATCTTCTCCAGCAGCTCAATGAGCTCATTGGGCAAGTCGGCAGTCATGAAAGCTTTGACGGTGACAGATACCTCCTCTGGATCTTGAGTTTCTGACAGTGCTGTTTGTACCACCTGAAATCAAATAGGAGAAATGGTTTAGAAAGCACAAGGCAAAGGTACTGATTAAGATGCAGCTTCACATTTTTCACTTATACCTGATCGATGAGTGGTCGCCTGAAGGGATTGCTCTCGAGCAGGACACTGGCCCACAGTTCAGGGTCCTTGCGTCGGACTAGGTAGCGGGACAAGCTCTTGAAGAGGGAGTTCTCATTGCAAACCTGATGGGATAAATAAAAATATTATGTTTCCTGTTAAAAAAAAGAAGATTGCTGAGTCCATAACCACAATTTTAAGTAGATTAAAATAAAAGCAGAATCCAGGAAACTATTTTCCTCACATTGATTAGCTCCTGGTCGCATTGTCCTCGCTCATAAGCCACACAGGCAAGATGAGGGTCTCTCTTCTCACAGTACTTTCCCACCACACGACTGTCGTAGAAAGGATTTTCTCGCAGGAAGCGTTCAGGGTTGTTATTGCTGTCAATGTAGATCTTTGCCAGGGCATTGTGGGTGGCAGGTTCTTCACAACCTTCATGAATTCGAGACTCAAGCCATGGCAGCAACAGTTTGAGCCTGAGATAACAGCACAAGGAGCCCACATTTGATTTTAACACAAATTATGTTAATTTTAGCATTTGAATAGGTTTAGCGCTACTTCTTTCAAAGTGTAATCTAAAAAAAATGTTTTCTAAATGACGGAAATTGACAATTGCAAATAAATTAACTTTTTTTTTTATCTTCTTTTAGTGCTCCCTGCATTAGGGGTCGCCACAGTGAACTAAGTCGCATGAAGACTTGGCAGTTATTTTTTTACGTTGGATGTCCTTCCTGACGCAACCACAGACGACTGAGCTACCACAGCCCCCTGTGTGGAGCAGAGAGCTGCATCTAGGACACCCAGAGGAGCAGATGGTGGGGGTTAAGGGCCTTGCTTAAGGGCCCACAGTGGGTCGAATGAGGGTGGGGGCAGGTGTGGGTGTTTCACCTACCCCACCCACATTTTTGATGTCAGTACTGGGGCTTGAACCGGCGATCTTCCGATCACAGGCCCACCTTCTCTAACCTCTGCACCACCACTCCCCAACTGCAAATAAATTTACTAAATGCTAGATATTCAGTCCCATTAGTAAATAGCAACCATTCTTTGCTGCATGAAATGTTGCAATTGTCTTATTTTATTTATTAATCTCCTGATTCTTATTTCTTAAAATTAAGTATAATTGAACATTTCGTAGATTTTTTTTTTGGTGGCAGTAATGTGGGAGGTGGGCGGAAATCAATGATGACAAAGCACAACACCTGTTCCTCTTTTCCACCTCTGCAACCAGCTCATCAGTAGAGAACTGCCCCCTGACAACTAGGATCAGACTCTTGATGACATCCTCAGAGCAGTCCACATCCAAGAGACCACCAATTACAACAGGCAGGCGACTAGGATTCACCTAAAACAAAAAACTTGAATGTAAATATTTCTCATTTACAAAACAATGTAGTTCTGCATTCCTGCAACTGTCTGGTTTAATGTTCACCTTCTGAACATAAATCTCAATGTACTTCTGCAGGTTGTTACGGTAGAGGTAGAGGACAAGGTCGTGGACAAAATCAAAACGATCACAGACGATGATGAGGGGCAGTTGGTCGGTGAGTTTGGCTTCCTGTGTCACAAAAAGACAGGGGAAAGTGTTAGACATAACAAGCAAGAAACGGTATAAATAAACTCATTCTAACACGATTAACAAAAAACTGATAAAACTATTTACTTAACAGAAATATATATTTAAAACAACGATCAAATTTACATTTAATATGTAATTTAACAGCAATATATAAAATAAATGCTACTAATGGACAGATTAGATTAGAGCATTAGGGGACAGCAGTGATCAGCAGATGCGCCAACACACCGCTGCCGTCCACAGAATGAGCAAACTGGGATTGAGCCACTAATTACACACCATCAAGTCACTAATATTCAGGAACAATCTGCACTGACTACAACCTCTTATTACAAGACACACACAAACACAAACTGTACAAGTTCAACTTGATAGCTAGGTTAACACCTGCAACTACACAAAAACAAACTAACGATTAGCACTATACAAAACTAGTCTAGAACGGTCTGTACCCAAGTAGTGTATGGACTGATGTATAAACATACACACCCCCATACAAATCCCAGTTACAAGCCTGTGTTTTAAAGTAAGAGAAAAGGAAGGAGGGGAAAATGGGATCCTGTACTTTGTGGAAAAACTAATTTACCTGATACAAGTCCTGTCATTCCAAAGATAAAAGGTAAAGGATAAAAAATATATATATTTTACTGCCATCAGGATTCCTGCTTGAACATTTAAAACTAGAGACAAACTGCTAAGGGTCATTTAGTGATGATACCGTAAAAATTCTCATTTATTAAAACAGACTAAAATGTAAATTTAACTTTTTTTTTTTAAACTTTGATTCCAGATTTACTCACAAACTTACTTTAAAATGAAAGACATTTTGAAGTAAAGTTCTGTGGAAAAGTTATGAACTATTCTCTTCTGCAGTTCATAGTTATTAGAATAGAAACTTTTTTTATTTATTTATTTATTTATTTTTTAGATTAGAGTTGTTTTAATACATCCAAATCTACTTTGGCCTTGCCAATGCAACATGTCTACATAAGAAAAAAAAAATAATAATAAAATAAAATAAATAAATAAATAAATAAAACATTCTTAAACTTTCCGCAGAACCAAACTTTAAAATATCCAGCCTAAAGAAATATGAAAAGAAGCAGAATTAAACAGATTACAAAACATCACTTAGGAAAGTGTGTCTTTACACTAAAACAAATGGCAAACATCAGAAGCACACCAAATAAAACGATTTTGTATTTTAAGTGCCAAGACAGAAAAGTAAAAAAATAAATAAAATGTTCAAAATGCACCATTATCTTTGTGTTTTGACTTTACCTTGAGGAAGTTCTTGACTCGCTCAGGGTCATAGCAGTTGCTCTCTCTGCAGATCCTCTCCACCTCTTTGATCTGGCCTGTCTTGCAGGCAGCCTGAATGTATTTGAAGTGAACTTCAGGATCCTGACTGAAGTTCACAATAGAACCCAGGAAGTAGAACAAACCTATGGAACAAAAACATGTCAATATCATTAGCATCAACACAAAGCTAATGACAATTATGATCTAGTATTATCGTCTGAAAGTTTAAACTCGTTTTAAAATGCAGTTCTACTCCACACAACTCCTAAAATGGCGCACACCCCCCACACTTTATTGCCTCAAAGAACAATACAGGCAATTTACAGACAATAAAGAACTTTTGAAAAAATAAAAAAATAAAAAAATGTGTTGAGATTGGGCTAAATAAATATATTGAAACAAATACTCATAACGAATCAAGCAACATTCAGAGATTAGTCAAATAGAATAGACAGTTCTGACCATCTTTGTGACAAATTATTTTAATTTGTAACTAAGCAGCCAGACACACCAACACAGACATGCTTCAATGTTTGCATCCATTGAGTAACAGTTGGTGAGCATAGCTTAATCCAGTTAAGGGTAATGGTCTTTCTGGCCACTAGCAACAGGATGTGCAATATGTAACAGTGACTCTCATGGTGAGTTTCTGATCATTAGCTGTAGAGAAAATTTTAGTTATCAGAATTTTAATTAGGATGCTGCTGACCTGCAGTTGCTCTAGTGCAAATATAAAATACCTGTTTCATGTCAAAGGACAACGTCCCAAAAAAAAAAAAAAATCTATTTGCTCAGCTGTTGCAAGTTCAAAGCTCTTAAATGAATAGGGCGGGTTGGTGGGGTGTAATTTGCTTTTCAGACTGCTTTATAAAGTTTCATACAAGGCTTTATACTGCCAAGACTGTCTGGTTCAAGAAAACAGTGCTGGAATGGCATTTCATGGGTTATGTGAAATACTCTTAAATATATTGCACTGTTATGGCATACAAGGTTATTTCATGGCTTCTGTTGAAAAGCAGACTAAATGTTGCTCTACAGTGCTTGACATAAATTTGAGAGTCCACCTGGAGAGCTCAAATAAGGCTCTGCATTGTGACTATGACTACTCATTTTGAATACTGTAGCTCTAATAGTACAGCAGTGTCAGATATGCAATGTGATTGTCACTGATTAGACTGTACTCTAATGTAAACATGACAGTAATGAGGATGGTACCTCACCTTCAAAGCTCTTGAAGGACTCAAACAGTTCAGTGAGAGCTTGAGTCGTGAGCTGTTCATGGTACTTGGAAGCCACCTGGACACAGATCTGCAGATTCTGACGGATGTTTGCTGAAAGCATGGCCCTGAGGCATTCCATTGAATCTTCTACTGACAGTGAGCCAAAGTAGTTCACGAGCCACTAGAGGTGGGGGAGAACACATTCTTAAATATAATGCACGTTCTGCCATTAGCAATGCTACATTGATTTAAAAAAAAAAAATAAATAAATAAATAAATAAGTATTTTGGTAGACCCAGTATGTACTAAAGCCTACCTCTGGGTTGAGAAGATGTGTGTGCACCACAGCACGCTTTATATCATACAGATCTGTGTAGTGCTCCAGCGCCCTTTGAAGGAGTCCAGCCTTCTCACACAGCTGGGCAATGTGGGCACGATCATAGTTGGTGAACATTTGGTTGCCCAAGATAGCATCAGCAACCTACAACCAAAACAGAAACATCAGAATAATAATCCTCCCAGCTTCATCAACTTTGATCTAACCAAACACATGAAGACTGGTCTACCTGTGGGGCGTGCATAAGGTTCATCTCCAAGAGACGAGTCTGCAGTGGGCCCTCTGAGGGTCTGTTGTTCTTTAGAGCATCAAGGAGGAAAGAGGTGCACTGCTGGATCAGGTTGTATTCCATGAACACATCCACAATCTGAGGGGAGACAAACACAAAGATGATTTGTTGAAACTTCAAACAGAAATCAGTTTGAGAAACTAATACTTGTGAAAAACATTAAATTAGTAACACGTCAATCAATAGATGTGTTACTAATTTCCCAGTTGGGAATCAATTAAGAGCAAAAGTAACAAAATGGATCAAGCCCCAAATTGGCAATGGTTTCATGCAATTCCATTCAGAGTTTTGACTGAAAATGCTTTAAGCCAATTTAAACTTCTAGGACATAGGAGAGATCAACATTTCTTTCTCCTTGTAGGCCATTTGAACAGAATTCTGACAGACAACAAATTCCTTCTACCATGATTTAACAACTGTAGGTTGGTCAGCAGCAGTCAACAGCACTTTCGGAAACCAAGCTCTCAGCAGTTCACATTTCCATTGCAGAGCTTCTATTCCCTTTACAAGCAGCTGAGGTTCACAGCCATAGCACAAATGGTGAATCAAATATTTTGTATTCTAGAAAAGTTTAGGTTGGACTTAATAGACCAATTTGGGAAGACAACCATAACCATCTTGAAAAATAAGTTGAATAGGAAAAGCGGTGTTAGTCCCACATTTAAGTTTCGACACAGAACGTATTTAGTAAAAAGAAAACCGCAGGCACATTTAATTTGGATAATTGGGATAATTAACAGGGAAAAAAGTGTTTAAGCCCCTAACGCTACACATGCATAGAAATCACTCATTTTGTTCTGACCTGTGTGATGTCTGCCAGTGGCTCTTCATCCTGGACCAGCATCTGTGCAAACTGCAGGCCTTGGTCTGGGTTGATCCGCATCACGTTCCTCAGCAGAAAGATCCAGTCTGGAGTGTAGCCCACCTGGAACAAACAAAAAACAAAACAATAAATGTGAAGCAGGTTTCAACATATCACTGACCAACTTCAACAAAGCAGTGCTAAAATGACTCATTACCATCTCGTACCTTTTTAGCATACAGGACAATTTTGGGAAACTGTCCAGTTTCTGCAAAGCACTGAATGACCTTATTGGGAACGTTGGCCCTCAGGTAGACACTCAGAGCCAAGGTGGGATCCACTGCCTTCACAAGGTCACCCAGTTCCTCTGAACACTCCAGCTAAAATCAAGAACCAGAAAATAGAACTCATCACTTTTTTCTCTTTTACAAACAACATCAATATGTTAAATAAAAAGTGAATATAAAAATGTGCTCATTATAAACCATTGCACAGAAAAATTTAAACTACAAGCAAAAAGCTAACTCTTACTGAGGCAGTCAAGTTAAAAATCAGTTTCAGAGGAAAGTACATCAGCAAATCAAATGATGTCATGCTCTCGGTAATAAGTTATGTAAACAAAACAAGCAGTTCAGGAAGTGCCAGGAAATGCCTCTCTCTCTGTGTGTGTGTGCGTGCGTGCATGGAGGGGGCTGGGGGAGTCAACCTAAATGCCTACAATACCTTGTCCTCCTTCAGCCACTTCTCAAGAAGCTGCTTTCGTCCCTGCTGGAGGACAGGCCTGCAAAGCTCAAGAGACTCGAACTTGTTGAGTTGGCCCTGGTCTAACAGGATACCGAAGTACTGGAGCAAGGGCGAGGTTTGGCCAGGCTGTGTGGGAACACTCTGGAAGCGACGAATGGTGTCTGGGGTGCGCAGGATACCCTGTGAGGGAAAAATCCAAATATTAGTGGGAACAAATGTAAAAAGATGCAGCAATAGAGGTAAATGAGAGTTGATAAACTACTTCACAAAAAAATAAAAATAAAAACCCTCAAACAAAACTTTCCCCATCAGGACGAAGAAATGGAGTACCTTTGGTGCATTAGCAGCAACTTTGGCAGCTTCAGAGTAGTTGCCGGCAGTAAACAAGTTGTTGAACTTGCGAGCAAAGAGCTCCTCAGCTCCTGCAAGGTTGTTGCGAACAGCTAAACGTAGAGCAAGATCTGGATTCTGCAGTACATTGGTAATGTATGGAATTATATTTTCTTCCTCCACACAGACAGACAGCACCTGCATTAATACAGAAAATGTTTTAGTCAAAAGCCATGAAGAACATCTTGTTGAAATTTAAATTTCTTGAAAATGTACTAATTGTTTTAATGTATAAAATGAAAAGAACTGGCACATTTAGACAGCTCCACTGAATAAGTCTTAGCAGGAGCACTAAACTCCATTAGATGCTGTCTAGCCTCAGGATATGGACAGTGCAAATGTTGGTTGGGGGTTGGAGGCTACAGCAAGTCAAATTTATCAGTACACCAGCTTGTCATTTCAGCAAAGTCCCCAACTTGAATGTTGGGAGTATTTGAAGGTTACTTAAATTTAAAAGAGACAAAACATGAGCAGTATAAAATTTTAATGGATAAGGCTCTGTGCAAGATATAATAGAAGATGGAGAGTAAAAACATGCAAATATATATATTGTTAAGACTTAATATAAAACCTGATAACATGGATAAAAGTTAAGACAATTTTCTATTACTGTATTTACTTATCAAAGACTTTTGGGGGGATTGGGGTACAGTCAATGCATCATTGCTGCACTCCAAGACACAAGCTGCAGGATCATATGATTTATTAATCTTAACATAAACCCACAAAACTGAAGAAAAACTTGCACAAATGACTGCTATGATGATGCCATGAAAAGTAAGGACAGGAAGATTGAGGTTGTCACTGCCTATCATGGGTTAAAGGGTCTTTTTCTGTCATTTAATTTCATTTTTTCCTAATTCTTCTTAAATTAAATCAGATTACATCTAATAGTTCTGCATAACAGCGCAAAGCCAAATGCAGCTCAAACTAGCTGAAGATGCTCAAAACATATAAGTTATCATTTCTGTGCACAGATATAAATTTGTAATTTTTTTGGCAATTACAGGAAGTACTCAATATTAAGTGCAAATTGTAGAAAGTTTTCCAAATCAAACTGAAAGGGACAAACTTTTCTAAAGTTTTGTACTTTTGATGAGCATAGGTTTATTAGTTTGTTAATGACTTCTTTTTTGTTTTAAATTTCATGACAGAAATGCATGTGTGATTTGACAAATAATTTTACAGGTCACAAAGTTTGTTTTCTCAGTCATCCAGGTATATAACAATAAAAAAGGTTGAATCATGTCATCTGGACTTCGTTTTT
>JARVGV010000350.1:32502589-32514668 GCA_031762435.1 Hypsolebias longignatus | reverse complement strand
AAGTTGTTTTACATTGAAAAAATGTGTTTAAAAAGACGTTACCGATCGCCGTTTAGTTTCGGTTTCGATTTACGGCCACATGTGCGTTCGGCTCCGACCTACGGCAGAATCGAGCTACGAACGGTCCTTAGGTCCGGAACCTGTTCGTATCTCAGGGACTACCTATATATAAATTATGTAAATGTACTTCTCTTTTTACTTTCAGTTCCAAAAACTCTCTTTTTTTTTTTTTTTTTTAAATCACTGGCACAAGGTAAAGGGAATGCCTAACTGTGCTTTCGCAGTCCAGCGGCTTTTTCCAACAACATCTACCAACCCCCTCCCTATCCCAAAAAATTTTTTATAAAACAATAGGTATGAGTGTTCACAACAACAATGAGCAAGTTTCTCTTGGTCTGTGTTACAGTTACAGAATATATTGGAATATGTATCTGCATCGCAATACCTGTAAGACAATATCAAAACTGCAAGGACTGCAATAAATCATAGGCAATTATATCTCAAGTGCAATGCATTCATGCATGCAAATAACAGATTTGATTATTTCAACACTCATGCTCCCTTTAATACTCACACCAAGTTCAGATGTATGAAACAAGAGAGGAAATTACAAATTTATCACAATTATATAGTCATCACAAAATTTAACAACTTTTATCCCGCATTGAATTTTTTTCTTTTGAAAGAAAGCAAAGTCTTACTAAGCATAAAAATGTCTAGATCATTTTCTATACAAATAGTTCAAGGTAAGTCAGAGAAGGATGTACTATAATGTGCTGAGGCTTGCAACAGTTCACAGCAGTGCTCCACAACAGGAAACCAGGGACCCATTGTGCACAAGGACTGAAACAACAGGCCTTCTCATAGTAATGGTTCTTCCACTACTGACCACTGGTGGGAAACATGTGACTTGGCCAGGAATGAACAGTGAAAGGAGCTGTTTTTAGTGAGATAAAAAGGAGGTGACAAGCAGGAAAGAAAGCATGTGTTGCTGCCTTCACTCCAGTGAAGACCAGTTCTTGCTGATGTGGTTTTAAGTGTGCCTTTTTTTCCTCCACTTAATCTTACGTTTAGACAGTGCTGCAGAATGTTGAGTTCAGCAGATCAGCATCCTTGCCAGGATGTCACGAGTTATCAGCTGGTCATTTACAGGCAAAGTTCAAAGTGCAACCTAAGCTTGCAAGGTGAGATTGAATAGCATGGCCCAATAAACTAATAGACTTCTCTTTATTGGGACAAACTAAGGAAATACAAGCAACAGATTAATTTTACTTTAATACAACTGACAATCAATTCTAAACGTATTTTGTTACAGAGACCCTATGATAAGGTCCGATATTTCCAGAGTTTTCAGGATAAAAATATTTTGAGCACAAACATTAATTAGGGCTTACTGTCAACACGTGTTTTACTACAAAACACTTGAATCTTGCCTTTGCCAGTTCTAATCTACAATAGCTTAAAGCAAGAACAAGAATGCATTAAATCACAATTAAAGTAAAACAAAAAAGGAAAGGTGACCAAAACAGTACAATACTGGGTCACTGTCAAAAAAAGCATAAGATTAATTTAAACAATAACAATTAATATATTTGTACATTTAACATATTTTGTCAACTTTTGCCTTTCTATGTGTTTTATGTAAATAGGCATTACTTTTGTAAAATACATCTTTTAACATCCATGGAAGCACAAAGTAAATTTGGTGCATCATGTGATTACGAATTTATTTTGTGAGAACATGTTGGTTGAAAACAAAGCCTTTCTTTAATTTGCCAACAGTGTGCGTTTTTTTTAAGCCAGAATGATTTGTGTTAAAACCGGCAAAGCTACAACAAAAGCTTTTGTCAACAAAAGTTAGTTATTCTGTTGCCATTCCATAAACTGTCATTTATAAAGATTACATCAAACAAGGAGAGGTCCTAGGTAACGGATACTGGTTCCCATTGGAATAGCGTCAAATGGGCTTATGGGCAGTCCACACTGATTTCACACAAAATGTTTTCATTTTGCCTGATATTAAATTGTTCCTTCCTTAGTCCAGTTGCAGTTCCGTGGTAATGTTTAATACATACTGCAGTATTTCCCCTACCATTATCCAAGAAAGGTGCCTTGCTTACAAAATCTCATTTTCATTTTTTAATTTCATTTACCCTTTATTTATACAAGTAGTCTCATTGAGTTACCAAAATCTCCTTCAGCATTAGTAAGTTCCTAGAGGAAACACTGTAGTGCTATCTAAAAAGGCCTCAACATGAGCAATAAAATTTTCAATTTTATCAAAATCATAATTCTTCAAGCCAGGTTATATTAGCAGAAGCTAAGTTAATGGCAAACAGTATATTGTGTCTTGTGAACTAAAGATGTGATATGCTACAATACAAGTGTTTTAACAGACACTTATGCAATTAAATGTCTTTAACTGAAGTCAGATACCCTATATAAATGGATAATGTATAAAACTGCAAGGCATGCATGTTGACCGGATGACAGAGAACACAGTTGCAAAATTTGACAAAGTCACAGCAGGGAGGAAATGGAGCTAAAAAGAAGACCAAGAGTACTTTTTGCTGACAGACTTTCTACACTACCACCACAAAATCAAAATCCAGTACATCATATCAGGGAGTTAGTCTGTAAAACAAAATTCATATTTATAAATTTCAACACGACAGCCTAACGTTTTATGGTTTTACACTGAGGTGAATATTCAAAGCGCAACATCAGAATGAGCTAATGTTAGGATGGGTTCTACAAAATCATGCGACTCTACAAAGAGGCATTCCTTGCCTCTAGCTCTCCTCATAAGCATCTTGTCATTTTAATATTAAATAAAACATTTAAACATGTTTTTCAAGTGCGATGGAAAACGACTGCAAGAAACAGATATTGACTGGTGCCAGTCTGCATAGATGAAAACACCTTAGTGCACAGGATAACTTTTGGTGTTGCCATTCTATGGGCAGAAAATATCGTTATAGCTTAGTGTTTGTTTACATAAAACAAACTTCTCTTAATTTCAACATACCTAAAAGGAGACTAATGCTAATTGTATTAGGAAAAAAATGAAAACATATAGGGTTGCACCAATTGCAGATTTCTGGCCAATCACAGATCTCTAAAGTCTGACCTGCGATTCCGATTTTGGCCGATACTGATTTTGTTTTATAAGCGACACTGTCATGTGTTTTAAGGTCACAATGCACCTTCAATTTTCAATCTTATTTTATTGAAAAACATACCCTTGAACAATATCCTAAAAACAATACAAACATGTTTTAACTGGCCATGAAGTAGTGCTCTGAAATATAAATGAAGTTCAGACAATTGTTGTTAAATATAAAAAATAAAAAATAAATCTGTAAAATCGGTTTCTCATGCAAGTATCGGCCAATTTCCGATTTCCCAAAATTAAGGAAATCAGGGTCAATAAATCAGTCAGCCGATTAATCGGTGCACCCCTACAAAAAATAAAAATTTCAATATTCTGCGAGACAACTGGAAAACCCCTGAACAATGTTGTGCAGAATTTAAATTGGTTCCATTTAATATTCAAGACTAATATTTGAAATAATTATTTGACATCCAATACGTTCAACAAAAAAGCATCAGAATTTTATTATTTAAACATTTTGAGGTTAATTTAAAATTTCTAGATTGAACATATTTTAAGAGCTATTGCCTCTCAGCGAGAAGGTTGTTGGCTCAAATCCTGGCCGGGGGGTGGCCTTTCTGGGTGTAGTTTGCATGTTCTCTTCGTGCATGCATGGGTTTTCCACTCCGGTTTCCTCCCACTGACCAAAAACATGTTGCACGTTAGGCTGATTGGCAATACCTAAATTGTCCCTAGGTGCGAGTGAGAGAGTGAATAGTTGGTTGTCTCATTGTCTCCATGTGTCCCAGTGATGGACTGTAGACCTGTCCAGGGTCCGCCTCTTGCACAGTGATGGCAATCCAAAAAGGAAGAAGCGGGTAAAGATAATGGATGGGATGGACAAATTTTAGACCTTGATTTAATTTATTTTTCCCCTAAATTCAGTTTAGTTTTTACAGTATCTGTGAAAGGCGCACATATTTTCACCTAAACAAGACTTAGTATACAGTGAATTGATAAAAATTAAACAACTGAATAAGTATACAGTGAATTGATAAAAATTAAACAAGTGAATCAGTATATATATATATATATATATATATATATACTGTATATATAGATATATATATTATAATATACACAGTATACTAAAAAAAAAACAGCAAAATTTTCAAATCAACAAAACAACTCTTTAATAATGTGTTAAATTCTACGTTTGATGTCAAATTTTCTTACAGTTTAAGTTTAAGCACTAACAAATCTTACTGAAAAATCAACAAATCACACCTTGGACAAAAATCACAGGGCACCACATAACACCAATTCAGTCACTTGATTTTAGTCTGTTCTTACATGACAGATGGACATGCTTAGTCTGAAGTTTCCACATCAGATTTCTACATTTAATCAAAAATGGTGACAAACGCATGTTGTAACTAAAATGTAGAATCTTTGAATGTTCAGTATAAATGCAGATACTATTTTTAAGTTAGTGAAAATAAATGTGGTTTTTGAAGAGTTTAAATGAATGGGATACCTGAATTGTTTGCCATCTTAAAATAAATAAATAAATGAATGAATAACTTGTTTCAGCAAATCTCAATTGGCACTTAGATTTTTTTTTTCCATTACATAATCTGCTCAACTAATGTTTTGAAACATGCATGAAACAGCATATGCATCTCATGCATTATTGGTAATCAGGGATCCTTTGAGAGTTTAAGTGACAAGGAGAGAGAGAGAGACAGAGAAAAAAAAAAAAAAAAAAAAACTTGTGCCCAACAAATGATAAACACCCGGGAACGTTTGACCAAATCACAGCCTGGCAGTGGAAGGTAAAATCAGAGTGATTCAAATCTTTTTCAAAATTTTTTTTTATTATGATACAAAAACTGAACTATACTTAGCTACCGGTAATCTGAGGATTCATTAAAAAATAATAAATAAATAAAATTTAAAAAACGAGCTCTCTGAATTCAAATTTCAGTTTTACAGTTACAAAATTAGTAATTTCACTAGAAAGATGTGTATGATTGTGCAAGTCTTTAAGATAGCACAGCCAATCTATAATTTTGCCACTTTTGTGCTGCACCTTGCTCATTCATTCACACTCCTGAACATGAATGTCAAAAATCATTTATAATCATTTTAGTTTAACTGAATTACAAAAGGCCTTCTCACAACTTTGTGAAGCTCAGCCTTCATATAATATTTGCTGATAAGCCTACAGATTAATTAAACTGCTGTTCAACACCAAGATGGCAACATCACAGAGAGCTCCATAACAGTATTGAGGTGGAAAAGTAACATTTATTGGGTTTTACTAAATAAAAAAAGTCTGGCTTAACCAGGGCAACCACCTGCTTTAAACTGTGATAATACAGCAGTTCACCATATGGTTGTCAGATTTGTAGTTTGGATCATTATTTAAGGAAATAAAATACCAAGAACCTTGGATAATAAAATACAGTATATGTAAATTTGTGCTTACACAGTGAAAGAGCAAAGCTCTTAAAAAAATGTTTTCACTGACACCAAATGCACTGACCCTGACCTCTCTTCAGAGATCAATGTCTGGGCTACAAACAGTTATCACTGGTATGTTCTGCAGTGCCTCCCAGAAGTACCGGTAAGTGAAAACTGGAGAAACAAAAAAGTTGATATGAAAGTAGTTCATTTCAAAGTTCACTATTTTTAGTCTTGTAAAGTCAAACATGACACTTCAAATAAGCTTCTTAATTCTGACCAAGTTACAGTATTTTATTCAGGTCGTACTAAAACGGTGTGGCCATTTAGACCCAGGTAAACCACAGCTACATGTGGCTTTACAAGGATGGAAAATACATGTAATTACAAAAAGTTACAAGGTTTCATTAAACTTATGAGAGTCGGTTCGTCTAAATAACTACAATATTGTATTTAATAAGAAAAGTTTCCCTTTTCAGCGAGCGCAGGAGTCATTCAATGATCAGCACATGATGATCGTCTCTACAAGCCAACATGATTCCTGACGTCGGAAATCCCTTTCAATCAGGACAGAGTGTGAATACCAATCAGTTCACTACAAAGGTCTAATTATGTCAACAGTTTAAGGCTGTCGGGTTTTAAGCGTTGACAGTACAGAAGCAGACTGAGTTTTTCAAGAGCAATTCCAAGTCAATTTGAGCCATGACAGTGAAAAATCAAACGCTACACTGTAGTGTCTGAATCAGGCACAGCTGTAACCTACAGCTACCGTGCCGTTTAAAAAAAAGGACATTTTTATGGCTGCGGTCTGTGTTAATAAAGTTTGTAGGGAACTAAAAGTTTATAACTGCGATTTAATCCCATTATTTAAATAGACTATCTACATAGACATTTTATTTAGTTAAATCAAAAGCGAAGGTGGCTATCCAAAAGTGTTAGCCGTTAGGCTAGATGCTAGCCAAAACGTCATCCACCCTGTCAAGCTAGTTAGCATAGCTCGACAAAGCTAACCTAGCCAGTTAGCTTTCTCGTACTTGTTAGGAAAGTCTCTGAAACTTTAGCACACCCCCTTGTGATTGTAATCGAAAGAGAAACTTTACCAAACTTCACAATTCATTCATTCGCATACCTGCAGGTGCTCCTGAAAGCGAATGGGCAGGATCTGAGCCATGGCGGTTGCTCTCTCTGTCACCCTCCTCCGATGTCTTCTAGGGCTAACACAAACTACGGCTGCTTCTCCCCGGTGCTAACCGAACAGCCACCGAGTCTCTAATCTAAAGTCCCACTGTCAGTTAGTTATAAGTCTTGTCCAGAACGCGATGTCGGCCTGATGGTACTTCTCGTTCGCTCCTTTACGGTTTAATTAAGCTGCTCCCCCCGGCTAATCACCGACTGCCACTACGCCGACTCCCTGTACCTGCAATGGCGATGGAGGTTGGTCAGCACGGGAAACATCCCGGAAATAGAAGAGCGCTGAGGAAGGCGGATGGATATGCGATCACACTTCTTTTGAAAAGTGCATAATTGTTAGTTTTTTAATATTCACAAAATTATTATCTGGTCAAGAATACAAAGTTCTAACGTTATATTTGATTCCTCGCGTATATGGTAATAAATGTAAAAGTGGAACTACTTCTTCCCGTTCCCCCCTTTGATTTTTGCCACATCATACGTCTTTGTAAATGAACGTCATTCTTACGCGATGCACAGAGGTCGTGCACTTGTCGTGCACAGCCAATCAGATCACTCTGAACACAATCAGCCATAAAAACTTATTGTTACTTTTTAAACTTCAAAATTATGTGTATATGAGCTGATGCTATGGTTTAACTTCAGGTTAATTATTAATTTGTTGAGGTTTAACAAGTTCCATTTAGACGAAATAATATTTATTCTTAAAAAAAAAATGTCTGCATGCACCATCTGAACATATTGTCCAGAGAATTGGGTTACAAATCAGTTCAAATTATATGCCCTTTTTATTTTTTATTTTTTTAACCAATATGACTGACAATTTTTACTGGCAAAACAGCAAAATGCATTGTGAATGCTGAGCGCTAAAAGACTGCTGAAGTTTGTTGACGACGCTAAAACTTATGGTTAATGTGATTCAAATAAAATTAAAATGACCAAAACAAAAGCTGAAAGTTCAAAATTACAAAGCAATAGTTAAAAGCTAGTTAAACAGAAACTGAAATGATCAAAATTGTAGCCATAATCTAAAATTAACAAAACTATAGCTGAAGGCTAAAATTAGCAAGGTAGCAGGTAAAAGTTAAAGCAAGCGGAACATAGCTATTTATTTCTTCTTTCGGCTGCTCCCTACTTCAGGGGTCGCCACAGCAAACTATCGTGCACAAAGATTTGGTGATTGTTTTTATGGCGAATATGCCCTTCTTGATGCAACCACAAACCGAACTACCACAGCCCTCTGTGTGGAGCAGAGAGCTGCATCTAGGGTGCCCAAAGGAGCAGATGGTGGGGGTTAAGGGCCTTGCTCAAGGGCCCACAGTGGGGCAAATGAGGGTGGAGCCAGGTGTGGGTGCTTCACCTTTACCACCCACATTTTGATGTTGTTTGTGTGGGAGAGTTGAGCCGGCGACTCTCTGATCACAGGCACGGCTTCTCTAACCTCTGCACCACCACTCACTCGAGCAGAACAGATACAAGATAAAATCATCAAAACTGTGCTTCAAAGCTAAAATTGCTAAACATTAGCTTCAAGCTTAAATCTGCTAGATTTTTTTTTTCATTACCACATTTTTGACCTTCAAGCAGAGGTCAAAAATGTGTTAGGAATTTTTTTTTGTCTCCAAACCCTATGCATCAATTTTCACCACTTTTATTGTCTGTCCAACAGGTCTCACTTATAAATGAGTCTTCGAGGCTCAATGTGACTTATCTGTTTAAAGGTTGAATGAAAATGATCAGAACAGTAGTCAAAAGCTAAAATGAGCAATGCCTGAAATCCGATAAACAGTAGCTAAATGCTAAAATGATGAAACTAGTAGTCAAAAGCTAATATTAGAAGAAGAAAAAAATAACCAAAAGCTTAAATGAGCAGAACAACAGCTAAAGGCTTTTTTTAATTATTATTTATTTATTTATTTATTTATTTATTTATGTATTTTATTTTATTTTTTCATTATTTCTTTTTTAGCTGTAACTGTGTTCAACACAGAAACCAAATCAAACTTGCAAAAGAGATTTGGCAGTCGTTTTAGACAGGATAAAAAATATATATTATTTTTGGACAATAAAGTGTTCATCTAATCTGTCGGCTTCACTGGTCCGTTTGGACACAGCCATGCAAATATTAGTCAGATGCGGTGAGTGAGCCTCCCAGGATTCGGTTCCCTTTTCTTACATCCACAATTTCTGCTTGCAGAGGATGTGATCTTATTGCTCAACGTAAAACTGAACTCTGGGGCACATTAACACAGTTTTTACTTTTGTTGAGCCAGCAGCTATTGCTTCTGAAAAAGGGAAAACGCACGAACATGCATAGTATTTGTCAACCGCACATCATGAAGTTTGTAGAATTTAGTAATGTTCTCTGATGTTTTCCTAAAAAATGCTGTGAAAGAAAAACACGTATACCGGTACTATAAATCACTTAACTGAATGTTTTTGTCTCAGAGATCTTCATCGTGGTTTGTTAAATGTAATCTGTTGGACAATAATGCAGACATACAGCTTGTTCTGTATATTAAAAAAAAAACACATTTAGCAAATTCCACCACAGTTTTAAATCCAACAAAACAAACAATGTTTGTGCTTTAAATTGATCAATCAAATTTCCTTATATAGCATTTTATTTAGCATTTTTATTTATTAATCCTGATCATCAAGGACACATAAACTGTAAAAAATGACTGTCATCATCAGCTCCAAAATCATGCTATTAGAAAACTTGTGAACACAAGACAGTAACACTCTGGTCACTTTTTGATTTAAATAACTTTCAATAAAGATTATTCCAACAGATTAAAAGTTAAATTTTGGCTTGGCTGTTGCCTAAACATACTCATGAGGTTTAATATTTAACCAGGGTTTCTTATAGGATCTCAAAATTCAAGCTCAATCATCCAGGTACAAAATCCATTAATCGTCAATCAGATCATATGGAGTTTATGTGGAAAGACGTTTCAGCCTCTATCCGGAGGACTTCATCAGTCTGAGGCGTCCCAAGTAAACTGTTTCCCCACTAAGCGGTACACTCCTTTCGTGAACCAGTTTGCTGGTGATAAGATGGTTTCTGGGGGCGGGGGGCTGTCCTGTACCCCATCAACTCTTCTCAGGCAGGCAGCCACAGTTAAAGTGGTTCAAGACATCAAAGTTCATGCTCAATCTTCCAGGTATTCAATAATGGTCAATCAGGTCATCTGGACAGTTTTTTTTTTTTTTTGTGGAAAGACTTTTCGCCCTCCATCTGGAGAGTTTCATCAGCCCCCAGAAACTATCTTATCACCAGCAAACTGGTTGGTCCACTAACGGAGTGTACTGCTTAGTGGGGAAAACAGTTTACTTGGGACTCATCAGACTGATGAAGTCCTCTGGATACAGGGTGAAACAAAAAAGAAACTGTCCAGATGACCTGAATGAACATTATTGGACTTATTAAAGTATATTTTGATTTTCTGGTTATTTACTGAAACACACAGCCAAGTATAAGCTCAAATGTTAGAGTAAGCGACACATCTAAAACTATCAGAATAATTAACTCCTTTCAGATGCTCTGGCAGGCCATTCCTGAGTCTCAGTGCAAAGATACTAAAAGCAGAATCATCAGAAGTTCTTGTTCTGCTCTGTGGAACAGCTAGCTGAAAGATATACCATACCATTTTATTTAGAACACTTAAAACAGCAACAAGGCCAACCAAAGTGCTGTACAAACAAACAACAGGCAACACATAAGCAACATACAAAATGAATTACAAAAAATATACATAAAAACATTGCAGAAATAAATATAATGACCAAACACAGATCAACTGGAGTTGAAAGCAGTGGAATAGTAGTGGGTCTTTAAACGGGATTTGAAAACCGAGAGGGATTACCTGTATAAATAAAGGTTAAGTAAACAAAATAAATAAATAAATCCCACCAATTTGAATATACTGCACCAAAAACATTGTTTATTTTCATTTCCTTTTGAAATCTAGTCCCAAAACATTTAAAAGTCTAATCTTGAAGAGTACTTTTCCTGTTGTATTCCAATTCTGATAAATGCTTCTTTCAAAACCTACAAACATTCACTATTCAAGTCCCTGATCGATGGGAGACCACGGTGTATCGCTTGTTTCCCAACAATGAATAATGCTAAAAGGTTGAGTAAAGTTGGAACAGATAAGAAAACATTTCACAGCTGACCATTATGAATGTTTTCTCCATCACCTCTTCTCAGCCAGAAGTAGAATGTTCTCTAAAAGCAAATTAGTTATATAACGGATCTGTTGTTTTCCCTTAACCCTCCTAAGTGTCATCAACAATTAGTGTTTCTGCAAGGTTCATTGTCTACTCTGATGCACTTTAAAACAATATTCTGCTTTAGTTTCCCTCAGTTGAGTTTTGATTTTTTTTTTTCACCAACTTGTTTTTAGTTTTTTTTTATTTTTTTATTTCATCTAAATGTTGTCTTTGTTCATGGCATTTATATGTTGCTGTATTTTTGGCATAAGCAGATATTCTTGGCCTGCTGTCCGTGTTCCCCAATCATTTGATTTGTATTGATGTGTATAATGCACTTTAAAAATTTAATAATTTCCTTTTTAGACTGATTGGTTTTATTCTGAATGCAGGAGCAGCATCTCTGGATTTCATAATGTGAAAATAATAGTTATATTATACTGTATTTAAATATTTACTGCATGACACTAATATAAGGCTGTTTTGAGTATTGTTAGTATTAAAAATATAATAATATCTATCTCTGCACTTGCTCAACTGTTCACATGTGGACTGAATGAAAATATGGTGATCCGCCTCTCATTGGGACTCATTAAATAGAAGAAATGGAAAATATCACAGTAGAAAAAATATCAAATTATTGTTAGCATATCTCCAACATGAAACAAAAGAAGAAGAAAAAATATCCCAGAAAGATGGACTGTGTGTAAAATATTAAGACTGCATGCTGCTCAGGTTCTGGGTTCAGTTTTTTCAATAAATTCTAAAATATAATGCAAAGTGTTTGATTTAAAAATACAACCAGCAAACATTTCATGAAGCTACTTTATGTAAAACCTATGAGTGATAATATTATGGTGAGATGTTTGAGACTCTCCTTTTGAGAATGGAATGCTCAGACTGGATAGACAAGCCATACAACGCGAGCAGTTATTTTTTATGAATCGTTTTATTTCAGGTTTTCTTTTGTCAGTTGCTGGTGAGATGATCAGTTTTCATGAATTATTTAAAAAAAGCTGACTTGAGCTATGAGCTTTACTCTCTCATGATTAAAAGGTTAAAATCTGCAGCCTCTGTATCAAAAGCTAATTTTACTTCTGCATATATATA
>JARVGV010000350.1:32315124-32325250 GCA_031762435.1 Hypsolebias longignatus | reverse complement strand
TTTCTTAGTTCACATCTTAGATCTTAGATCTTAGTAATGTTTTTCTTCTACATTTTATTTGGATGTAACTGGGACCCCGTGTACATAATTTCGTTTCATCACATGTACCACATGTGGTGCAAATGACAATAAAGACTCTCTGACTCTGATTAAAGCTGAGCCCAAACAGTATAAAATAGATCAGAAGGAAGAACATGCAGCCGATATACTGTATACCATGTGACACACTGTAACAGACAAATGTGTGCAACATAATAAATATAACTGGTTGCAAGAAGAAAGAGGTAGAGATATAAAGGTTTTCTGTTGTGATGTGATACAGCACGAGATGTTTTTGTTGTTTTTGTAAAATACCAATGATTAACTGTACCTAATTCCAGACAATGGTCACCTCGTACATAATGTAAATAGAAATTGACAGCATTGAAATTCATAGTAAATTAAATAAAATTTCTGGGGTGTCGTTATTGATGAGAAGCTGACATGGAAATATCATGTAAATTACTTAAGAATAAAAATAGCAAAATCAATTACATTACTGTGTAAAGTAAACAAGTTTTTGAATGACAAAACTTTGTATATACAGTATTGTATAATGTAATGATTGTTCCATATTTAATCTATTGTATTGAAGTTTGGGGGAAAGCATTCAAAACAATTACAAACTGTATTTTTATTTTACAAAAAAGAGCTATAAGAATTATTAGTAGGAAGTGCTGTGGTCACACAACAAATATATTGTTTCATCAACTGAAATTATTAACATTTTATGATTTGGTTGAATAAAGTATTTTACAAGTCATGTATAAAGCTCATAAAAAAATATTACCCCCAAATATTCAATTAAAATTTATTCAAAAAAGAGTCATAATCTTAAGAGAATGCAAATGTTTGTAAAACCTCCATTTAGAACTAGTCTGAAGGAGCTGAGTTGTAATTCAGGAAACAGGACTGTGGAGTTGACTTAATATCACCATAACATTTCTAAAACTATTTATATGTTTAAAAAGATGATTAAGTTAAAATTATTAGGAAAGCATGGTGCCATGTGAAGGATGCCTGATGTTTTTGTTTTCGCTTTGAGAACTGATCCATTAGAGATGCATAATTATACTCCTGCTAAACTGTAATGCATTTTATTGAGTGAAATAAATTTCAGGTTGGACAGAGTGAGCAGCTAAAATGAGCTCCAACATGAGCTCAAATTCACCAGCTCTGCTTGAATGAGCAACAAAATGAGCACCACACTGAAACTCCTGTTTCACGTGTTATTTCAAGAAAACAGTGCAGTGAGCCAACACGGCAGGGTGCCAGCATGCATGGCGACACTGACAGAGGAACGACAAATATAGGTTGGGTCTCTTATGTGAAGGTAAAGCATGATTAAAAAAAAAAAAAAAAACATTTGTCATCATACGTATGCAAGCAAACATACAGTATTGTATTACATGCTCTAATAAAAACGATCAAAACAAGTTGGACCAAAAATAAAAATTGTCCACCCTGAGGAAACAATCAAATGTTGACGTCTCCAATACAAAGTTTGTTTTCTCAGTCATCCAGGTATAAAACAACAAAAATGGTTGAATCATGTCATCTGGACTTCGTTTTGACATGATTCAACCATTTTTGACGTCTCCAATAGCATTGGAAAAAGAAAGTAAACCTATTTTTATGGCCAAAGTAATAAATGCTTGAATTGAATCGACCTGGTGAGCAAACAAGTCATGAACAGCCCGACTTCAACAATAAGGTCAAACTCTGGTGGAAGCAAAGGTCCCTTCAAGCAGATTTGCTGTCAAATTATTAACAGTAACCTTAAATGAACCCTCAGGCTTCATCTACAATCGAGAGTCGTCGCTCTATGCTCACGACATGCAAAAACAAAACATATACACACATCGAGGTGATTTAATCTTTTTGAAACAAGCTGAAATTATATGAAGCAAAGATTTCCGTATGAGGCTGCTACACCAGCTCCAGATACTCACACAGGGTAGTGTTACACCACACAGCGGGTACTGGGAGTAAAAACAACCCCATTGTGCATGTTTCCATGCTCATATTGTACTGCTAGCAAATGAACAGCCAGAGTGGACAACAGCATGAACTTGATACCTTCCATCTTGTTCAAGGAGGGGAAGAAAAAAACACAGCTCGAGGCTGGGAAGCAAATAAAAGGTACCTCACAGAACGGGATTAAAAGGATTGTGTTACCTCAAGACACAAACCCACCTGAGAATGCCACCTGTAGGACAGCAGACCATCAGAAATATCATTAGCTGTGGCCATTAGCAATTCTCAAAAAAAATCTATCATAAATGTCAAACCACTTACAGTTTTAGATGTGCACATACTTCCATATGCCTCTGTTCTATCTAACCTTTAAATAAACTTTAAATATGGCCTTGACTGCTACTCTGTGACAGAAGTCCTCCAGGGTGTGTTCAGTGCACCTGATGTTGCTGTTTGAACTTGCACACAGATCTATGACCACACCCAGACACACAACCTACAACACTCCATACAAGGTGAGGTGAGCAGCACAGCAGCAGAAGAACAAGCCAAACTTTATCAGAGTTCTAGTTTGGTATTCAAAATTCTGCTTTTTTACTTTTATTGACACGTTTTGTTCGTCTGACGTGCAGCCATTCAGGCCAACAGCTCTGGTTGAAAGGCTGAGAGCTTGGCAAGCAGCCACACTGACATTCTTTGGACCCAACTGACCAGAACTGCAGGACACACGTCCTCCTGTTACACTTCCTGTTTCTGTTCTACAAAACATTTGCCCTTTACTTTCAAGACATCTTGATCCCAACTTCTCCTTTCTCTTTAACTGCAATCTATTGTGACAAAAATAAAAAAAGTAACTGTACGGTATGTTATGTTGACTAATGGCTCTCACTAACAGTTTGACATTGTGGTAATAAGCTCATAAACAAAAGCTGCAAAATGATGAGCATTTAGCCGCTTCATTTAAGATGCTCATTATCTGAACAACATTAATGTGAACAGATTCTGTGCCTATAAACTGATGTAAAATAAAAAAATAAATAAAAACTGGCCAATTCAGAATGCAAGTAGATGCATAAATAAATAAAAAATAGTCCCAATAATTTTATAGTAATAAAACATTTCCTCTTAGCTTAATCAAAACCACACGTAGGTCACATCTTTTGTACTGTTTACACTCCATAACACTGGAAACACGAGTCAGGAAACTTATCACAGGTGCAACCTCTGCTAGGTGCACTTGAGAAACACACAAGAATCTGAAGAGCACAACAAAAGTCCAGCTCTCCAGAGCGTGCAGGCACGCTGACGAGCCAGGAGGCGTCGCTGCTGCAGCAGCAGCTGCACCGGTTTCCTACTAAAACAGTCACAATGTATAAAACACTTGACATCATCAGTAAAAGACTGAAATCTAACATGTGTTACAAGAGAAACTAGTCTACCCTTTACAATCAGCGTGGATTAAATCACGTCTTATTGCAACATCTAACAAACACTATTATCAAACTGCATATTTATAAAAGACGGACTGTATAACAGAAGATTATTTGTTTTGTTGCAAACATTGTAAGGATGTTACTGTGCATTTTTTAATTAGAAGTGGTAACTTCAATGTGATAAATGCTTGAAGAAGAACACAGATAAATGTACAGAATAGAGAGAGCTGAGTTAGTCACAGAGTCCTCTCCTAATGAAGTTGGAGAAATCTGGTTTCAAATTTGTGTACAACACTTTGCGTCTTGTTCTGACTTGTAACCTCACTTTACCATGTCCAGGGTAAAGAGTGATGGTGTTGCAACTTGCCATTCTGTTTTCTAGTAATTACGTAAAGCGTTGGAAGCAGCAGGGACAACAATGCATCAGGAATCTGCAGCAGATTTGACATTAACATAAAAAAAATCATTGTCTCCGGCGTGATTGGCTCACCATGCTGCTGGTCCCTGGTGCAGACCGAGACTCTGGGAGCTCCTCTTCAGGTCCCTCCCTCTTCTCCTGTCTTCTGGGCTTTGTCGAACCACCAATAGATCCTGTCAAAATAAAAAACACACACCTCCTTCAGACTTGCGCATGTGTGTGTGGTTGCTTCGAGGGCTGGATTCCAAAGCTTCATGGTGCAAAGCACAGCATGCAGCATGAAAGCTGGAACTAAAACAATAAAAGCTGGTGAATATGAACCCTTTATTTTACAGAAGTGAGAGGGGGGGAAACATTTCTGGAGAAAATACCAGATGTAAAAGTTGAGAGCTAAGCTGGGTGTTTGGGACACGAGGTGTTCTCAGTAAATATAAGGTCAAGTCAGAGTAAAACGACTGCACACACAGAGCTGCAGGCAGGAACGTGCCAAACGTGTACTCTGACACCATTATAGTGACACAGGAACAGATCAGCTGGCCTGACTGGAAGCTCTGATTTATAGGAAATGCCAACTCGACATTCTTCATCAGATTACTGGCAGACAGATAATGTGTAAGATCCATTTTCCAAACCCTAAAAACAAAAATATAACCGTACATGTAGTAGTCATATATGATCGTTTAACAGTTTTGTGAGGTTTTAAAATCACTTCTAAAGAGACCTTGGATACAGTGATCAAGTTTTGGGTTTTGAGCGCTGTAAAAAAACAAAAAACAAAAAAAAAAAAACAGCTGAAATGTTGCACATTCTTCCTTCTTCTGCTTCGTGGCTTTGCAAGCTCTGTCAGCAGAGAAAGAGCATGCTCAGTCCACGTTTACAATAAAACGCAGAAACATCCATCTGCCGTCAGACAAAACACGAACACACACTCCCTTTGCTTTTAGGACCAGACTCAACAATGAAGCGAATTGGATTAAAAGGATGTTGTGAAACAGCACTGCAGTTTTTTTACTGTAAACTTCTGACTGTGAAGTGTCCTCTTCTCACTTCTCTACAGTTTTTTTCCCCAGACACACCCCCTTTTGCACACCGCTCTATGAAACTGAACAAACGACACCTTACAAAACTCTTGTGCCAAAGTGAACTCGTCTTACCTCCACAAAGGGCTGAGTTAAGCCTCTTGTTGAAAAGTTTTTCAACTGTCTGAATGTTACATTAAAAGCTGGTGCCTTGCAAAGTTGCAGCAGCGTCCGTCTCCCAAACACACACTGGTTGTAATCCAAGGCATGACGTACCTCCCCTCCCTCCTGCACCGACTCTGTTCCTCCCTCCCACGCTGCTTTGCTCCTCAAAGTGAAAGAGGCCTTACTATAATACACCGACTCGTACCTCCACCTACGCACACTCGTGACTATCAGGAAGTATGACTTTCAGCTGGAAATCAATGCAGGCAAACAATAAGTTGTCAATCTTATTTTAGTAATTTAGTGATTCACGTAGTGTAGGGAAGTGGTGGCGCAGAGGTTAGAGAAGGTGGGCCTGTGGTCGGAAGATCACTGGTTCAACTCCCAGTACCGACATGATCAAAATGCGGGTGGGATAGGTGAAGCACCCACACCTGCCTCCACCCTCATTTGACCCACTCTGGGCCCTTGAGCAAGGCCTTTAACCCCCACCATCTGCTCCCCCAGGCACCCTAGATAGCAGCTCTCTGCTCCACACAGAGGGCTGTGGTAGCTCGGTGGTTTGTGGTTGTGTCAAAAAGGGCATCCGGCGTAAAAACAATTGCCAAGTCTTTGTGCAGCTTAGGTCGTTTTCACACGTGATAGTCCGGTAGACTCTGTTCGTTGGGGGACCAATATTCAGAACATTTGTTTACATTTCAGCTGGTGCAGTTTGCATTCACACTGCACTGAGTCAAATCGAGGCAACCTATTCTCTCCCACCACCACCTGCACTTCTCCTGTGGTGGCACTGCACCAAGAACTATTACTGAAGGAAACAACACAAAAACCTCTGAAGAAGACACTTCTTCTTCTTGAAATAAAATACTAAAATGGAGTGGCATCAAATTTTTTAAGTTTTAGGATTTCTGCTTTGTCATTTTACAACAATGGACTCAGTATGACTCTGCACTGTAGTCCACCTCCTGCTTTTTGGAGCGGTCTCTGGTCTGCTTGCATTCACGCTGCATCTGAACCACATCAGAGTTCACGTCAACCGAACCGAGACCTATTTAGGCGAACCAGAGTTTGCTTTTTGATCCGCATCAGAGTTCGATTGCAGGTTTCGCTTGTAAATGAGTCCTCGAGGCTCAATGAGATTAACCTGCCTAAATAAAGGTTGAATGAACTCACACCTCCTCAAATGAACTGGACTTTCCAGGCAAACGGATTAGAGTTTGATTAAAGTGGACTAAACAGGGCTGGTGTGAATCCAGTTTGCTGCGGTGACCCCTGAAGAAGGGAGCAGCCAAAAGAAGAAGTGATTCAGGTAGTATAGGTTGTATCTATTTTTATAGCTTTACAAAGAGTGTCCTAAAAACGATTAAATAAAGAGTTTGAATAAATTGTCAACAACCAAGAGCAAAAGTAAAGTGGTGAATACTAAATATTTCATGAAAGTGTGGTTTCTTACATTTTTATCACTTAACCTCCTGGTTTATTTCAAGTCCAATAATCTTTAGCTATAAAAAGATAGATTTTGAGCAGTCATTTGCTTACAGTACATTTCTTTGGAAATGGGCAGGTCTCATTCAGATGGTGAACAATGCCTGCAGCTGAAGCCACAAACTGATCAAAATGACATCCAGCATCTCACTGGGCAAACCACATGGAAATCACAGAATAAACCTTCTCTCAAAATAGTTGCAGACTCGTGCCTGGAATCTGAAACTCATGTCAAATCTTTCTCAATCATTTCCACTCAGCCATCTGATTTTCCAAAATCAATCCATTTGGATGCACCTGATGACAAAATGTTTCTGACTAAGCCCAACTTGGCTGCCCTGCACATTAAAAGTTGTGACAGCTGCACTGATCAACTTTTATTTTCACTTCTCATTAAATGAGTCACACACAAAGCCCAGAACTATCTTTACCTGCGTTAGTGAACAAGTTGCTAGTGTTTAAATGTAGAAATCTACTGTTGTTACTTGTAGCTTGCATTGCTAACAGTTAGCATCATTACTGAGCACATCTCACTGGTCACGTTGGCATCATGGTCATGTTGTCTCTTCCATATCTGAGTTCCAAGGAGATATTTATAATGCAGCTGTACTAATATAACAAATTTGTGAACTTGTGAATGGGAAAATGCTGAGCAGACCAAAAGAAATACCTCATTTAAATGGGAAAGATTGTTTGGTAGAATAAATTTATAACTAAGCTCTTTGTCGACAGTATTATCCATCCATCTATTATATTTATTTGCTTCTTCCTTTTTGGGTCACTGGTGTCCATGTCCAGCCATCACTGTGTGAGAGGCAAAGGACACCCTGGACAGGTCTCCAGTCCATCACAGGGACACAGAAACAAACAACCATTCACTCTCTCTCTCATCTAGGGACAATTTAAGAGTTACCAATCAGTCTAACATGTATGTTTTTGGTCTATGGGAGGAAACCAGGAGAAACCCCAGGCATGCACAGAGAGAACATGCAAACTCCACCCAGAAAGGCCCCCGGCTGGGGTTTGAACAGGGGTGACCTGTTCACTGGGAGGCAGCAGCTCTACCAACTGTGCCACTGTATGATCCCAAAATCTAATTTTTGTTACATTTATCTACAGTTTCTCCATACAAATCTATAATATAAAACCCTTTGAAAGGTCAGGAAAAAAAGTATCCTTAAGTTAAAAAAAAAAATAAAAAATAACAACAACATACCGGTACTGCTAGAACTTGTTTGAGAATATTTTGTTGACAGTAAGATATTTGAGACATTTCTCAAGCTGAAGTTGAGACAGATTCCAACACTCCTACAATGCACAAGAAGCTCTTTTTTTCTTTTTTGAAACCCATTCATACCCTGGAAGTTTTGTGTTGCATCCTGTTTTTTACAACTGTCTGACTGCACACAACTTTTCTGAAAATCCAAACAGTTGTTGCACAAGCTGAAGGTGTGTCCCTCAGGTTACAAAGGTGACAAAAGTTACTGATAATCCCAGCTACCACCCCCGGTATTCTCCGTCACGTGAACGCCTCTGTTAATACTTGCCTTAAGACACACACCGTCACATGATGTTGTTATTAATTTTACTCAACTAAAATAATTGTAATTAGAATTCAGCGTTTTTGCTCAATAACACACCTGAACATCAGGTGCAAGAAAGAAGTGGCCTACGAGTAGTTTGATAGCTGATGTCAATATCAATTTTTATTAATAAAAATGATCATATCATAATTATCACCATTTTGTATAATCTGGATTTTTCATTTAACAAAATTAAACAATTGCTTAACTTAAATAAAAGCATATTTAACAACACTAGAAGAAATTCTACTCTTTAAATAATTTTAGGTGAGCATTCTCAAACTCAAATATTAAAAAAAATTCCAAACAATAAACTTCACCCATAAGTCCTGAATGTTTTTGATTTTCAGGAAGTACCGGTAATGGATGCTAACCGCCTCCTTAAGTATTTCGACAGAACTGTGCAACACATCGATTCAACATCTTGTACCTGCGATGAGTAGCATGGCCAGAAATGAGAACGATATGACTGGTGTGCAATAGAAATGTGGCGTCTTGCCTGATCTGGGTCCTTTCTTGACGTCACAGCCCCTAGAAGTGAAGGGCTGTTTCCAGAGCCCCAACTGGGAAACTCACGAAATATTCATTTAAAAAAACTAATATGTGTTATTTTTCAACATTTGCCACAGAACATAGTTTTTTTTTTTTTTAACGTCTCATATTTTGAGGGATATGCAATATGAAAAAATGCTGGGTGTTGTTGGACTTCAAGATATTTACAGGCATGGCTAATCGCTTTTTTTTTTATTTTTTTTTTTAAGATGTCAATATCGATCTATTGAATTAGTCAGCTGATTATTAAAAATCTCTAGTCTTGATGGTCTAAAGTATCACAAAAAGTACAAATTAAAAAAATAGACCTGACAGCTCATAATTAACTATTTGGTAACTAATCCTGCACTACAGTGAGATTTATTTAGAAACTGGATTTGATCATGCAGCAATTTATTTCAGTTATTATAGAAACATACAAGAAATGTTCTTTACTTTGTCTTATCCAAACAGATCGAGTGTATTTCCAAGCACATGCATGAACATTATTTAATCAACATAATTTAACAACTGAATTCACACAAGCACATATTTATTTAAACTTTTTATGTGAAAGAAGAAAACTATAACATGGTCGGTCAACCAGAGCAAACAAAAAGTCCAGTTCACGTCAGGCTGTGTGAAAATATAACTCACATTTGACACAAGACAAATAAAAAAAGCCAATATTTACTTACATCATCCTACACCTTATCTCAGTTTTTACTGACATTTTTCTGTTGCAACATCCCTGTACATCCATAGATGTTGCAATTTACTCAAAAAAAAAAAAAAACTAGAAGATGGAAAATCAATTTAGGTTTGAAAATATTTGGACACTGAAGCAATGTCAATAATTATGACAAAAAAAAAAGTTTAATTGAGCTTTAACTAAAGTGACGTGAAACAATTAGGAGAATTAGACCATTATTTATTTTCAACCCCTAAACGCCTGGAATCCAATAAACACCTCCAGCCAGGAGTTTCTCAAACAATGAATTGTGTTCCAACAGAAGATCATTAAAAACACAAACATTCACATCTGCTTATTTACTATGTCTACCCTGCGTCACGGAGGCAAAGGTGTGAGCAAAAACATGCAGACCTCCCTCCAGAGGGTCAAGTATTAAACTTTCCAGTGAGTCCTGGAGCTGCACAGAGGCCTCCAGCCAACTGGAATGATGTTGACTGGATCCATTTTTACCACTCAAGTTTCAATGCAGAAAATGTGTTTTCAAAGCAACAATTTACAAACAAATCATCTGTATGGATGACTAAATTCATTTGCAGAAGAAAAAAAACTGGAATGAGTGGACTATGTTTTATTACATAATGTTACATTATGTACATGTTTAGTGGAATATAAAATACTGAGTTTGTTGGCTGGTCATTTTCTATTTCTTACAAACCGGATTCCAAAAAAGTTGGGACACTAAACAAATTGTGAATAAAAACTGAATGCAATGATGTGGAGAT
>JARVGV010000350.1:32286513-32297555 GCA_031762435.1 Hypsolebias longignatus | reverse complement strand
GTTTGTACTGTATATGTTCCTGGGGAGGGGGGGGGGGGGATAATGTATAATGAGGACACCAGATGCCATATAGTGCTGAATATATCTTTATTTTCCCCCTTGGGAACACATAAAGTACAAACATAATGTGCTGAAAGGCATTATGGGAACAGTAGTCCTACTACTACACATATCTGATCCGTCTGGATCTGGTCCTTATTTGATATGTACCTGTTCTTGTACCTGTCTGGTACTTATCAGTTACATGTCTGGTACTTACATATCATGCACTGTGAACGTACTTTGGATCAAACCTAGAACTTATACTGTATTTGCACAGTACCGGTACTTCCCCCTAATTATTGGGTGCATGCATGGCATGTATCTCACTTACCTGATATGTAACAGGTGGACTGGATTATGGAGTGGCTAGTTACACTGGTCAGGTACTGACAGGGTATAGTATGTGGGTCGTACCAGTTACAGACTAGGTAAATGCAATATGGCTCTGGGTAAATGTAGGCACAGGTTTGTATACATTGTACCAGGTGCGTAGCTGTTAAGTATCCGTCTGTAAAATACATTGCTTACACTAATAAAGGCAAAAAATGTTAATTTATTTTCTCTGTCATCTTTAGGATAAAGTTGGTAATTTATTTAATCCCTTATTTGCACTATTTTGACAAACAATTTAAAATATATATAATTAAACTGGCTGTTTTCAGGTTTCAACTGTAGTTTTTTTTCTTTTTAATTTTTGTTCAAAAATGAAAATAATGGTTAATAATTATTTTATGTTGTTTTATTTGAACCAAAACGAAATGCCACATCCACTGACGCAAGCTAATGAAAGAGGCCAAACCGTTTGAAGGTTTTCATTGGTTGTATTTAGAGTCAGTCAACTTTTGGTAGGCGGGACTTAAGAATTTCATCCAATCACGTCAGTTGCTTGCTGCTAAGCCGCTCTTCGTCATCATCGAGAAAACATGGCGTTACGGGAACTAGCGTTGCTGGAGAAGTACTTGGGCCTGAAAAAGCCGAACAAATACAGCACACAGGGGGATAAAAAGGTAAGATGACGCTCTATCATTGCCTCGTCCGTTCGGATAACAAAATAACCTTTGTTTAAAATAAAAATCTTGTAAGTAGCCGTAACATGTGCACGGTGGCTATGAATAAAAGCTAACACGCTAATCATGTGGATTGGATGCAGTGTTTGCTTTCGTTTTGTGTTCCCGTTATGCGTACAGTACAGTATTTAAAACCGACTTTATCACGCTTATTCAAACGTAAACATTTAATGACAAGTCTCTCATTTGTAAAAACGGGGACTAGTATTTTATGCTTTGAATGGTAGGATTTAAAACGCAGTAAAGTGGGTGTGCTATAAAAAAATTGCATGCAAAATAAGAATAAATTAGTTTAATGCATGCCTTAAGCAGGCCAGTTTTAGGGTGACAGCATGAAAAGACCCGTTATTGTGCTTCTGGGAAACACATCTCATCTGGAGAAGGTTTTGTTGTCCAACCTGCTTTATTTTATGCCATTCAGTCCTTCAGATCTGAACAGTTGTTTCTCCTGAGTGTTGATGACTGAGCCCCATTTGTCCCACCTCCCCCACTGTAGACCCCTGTGCTGCAGAATAACACCACTCCTCCTCTGGTGGGGCTGGTGACCATCGCCTGTCACCTGGTGAAGGAGTCGAGGCACCCAGAGCTGCTAGGTGACACAGCAGACAGCAGGGCAGTGGTGCAGCAGTGGTTGGAGTACAGGGTGACCAAACTCGACAACTACGCCAAGGAAGACGTCAAGTCCATCCTAAAGGTAGAGAAAGAACGATGTCGCGTTGAAGCAGTGGTTCTCAAATTTGGTGGGGTGGGGGACACGACCCCCTGGGGGGTGGGGAGTTTGGGTAAAGTATATATAAAGTCTTTATAGTTAAACTTGAGTTATTCTAGGATTGCTCAACTGAGTTCATTGTGTATTAATAAAATATACACAGAAGACATCTGTCGGGGGAGTGGTGGCGCAGAGGTTAGAGTATGGCAAGCCCTCAAATCCACTAATATACACTTTTACAACGCTTCCTCATGCAAAAAAAAAAAAAAAAGCCAGATTACGCCGTAAAATACGGCGTAAATCCACTCAAAACGCCGCTTTTTTACGCCGTTGGAAGACCACCTTCTAAATGCCGAAAATTACTACATTTATTTTGAGCAGTGAACGCTGCATTTTACGCATGACCTCGTTACAAACGCCATAATTTCGCTGCAGTTTACGCCATAAAGGACAGCGTTATCTTAAATTTTGCAAGGCCTCCCCATACTGATTAACTGGACATCATTAACTTCACGCAGACTCTCTCACTGGCACATTTTCATCTTTAAATCACTTCTTGGTCTGTTGCCTTCATACATCTCCTCCTACATGTCTCTGCATGAGTGCAGCTACAGCGTGCACTCTCAGGAGATGATTACCCGCAGTGTTCCCTCAGTGAGCTGAACTTTGCAAAAGGGCCTTCTCCTACTCCGCTCCTGTTTGGAATATTTTGCAAAAAGATCTGACACTCTTGACCTTGATCTCTCTAAGTGGCTTTATACATCTATTAAGTTCATGGCACGAACCAATGCAGACATGTTCCTATTTTAAGTTTTCTACATCCTTAACAACCTGTTTTTTTTTATATCATATTCTTCTATTTATTTTGCTATTTATATGCCTTATTTTATGATTGTCTACTGTTGTCATCATTTGTTAAAAACAGGTTTTTCTTGCGAGTACTTGAGGCTCAGTGAGACTAACTTGTATAAATAAAGGTTGAATAAAATCAAAAAAGGAGGAATCCCACAAGACAGGCCCTAAAGCAGGGCCATTCAACTGGTGGGCCACGGGCCGACTTCAATCCGGCCCACTTCATAAAAAAAATAATAAAAAAACAAAAAATTGGAGAGTGAGGGTCTGGGTTCTGTTTATCACATTTATGATTCAATGTAAAACAATAAACACATTTAAAAGGTAACAGATCATTTTAAACTTTGGTTTGTTTACATAATGACTGAAGCTGTTGGCTTTCAGAAACGGTTGCCCCCTTAGCAGTTTTGTTGAATAGCCCTGCCCTAGAGCAACGTGGATATCCTAAATGGGCCTTCCTGAAAGCAGAGGATAAATCCAAACAGGACTCCAGGTGACCCAGACCAGTGGTCACTGTGTATGTTACAGAATCTCCACTGAATGGAGATAAAATAAACTTTCATAAAATAACCTTTGGAGTCAATCTAATTAAGAATGCTAATCAACATTAACTGACACAAAAATGGCTACAACTCACCCAGTTTTAAAAACACCAAGTTAAAATGTGATGTGGTAGTAGCTGAGAGTCGTTCAAAACAAATACTGTTCCTGAGAAGTCGTGACACTTTCATGACTGTGCATTACGCAACTTTCAACGTTTGACCAAAACAGCCAAAACATAAAAGGTGGTGTATGATATGCATGCTTCCAGAAAACGTCTTTACTTTACTTAGATTGAAAGCCTGTCTCAAGAGAAACTGAGCTTTTTGTAGAGAAAAAGTCATTTTAAAATTGATTTTTAATAATAATCATTTTTTAAAACATTTCGAAGATGGACTATGTGGACTGAAAAGAAAATAATGAAAAATTATATATTTTTTTAAATAAAAGTTTTTTCTTGACTAGCCCCTTATCACTTTGTGCCCTGAACAACCCAAACAAACAAAACTTTTTAAAACGTCTCCTTGTTCTGCTTTTGTCACCAGTAAACTTGGAACTGAAATGATTAGAAACTGAAAATGTAAATAAATAAAGATAATTAAAAAAATTTAAAAAGCATTTTGGGATATTTGGGCACAGGCTAAAAATGTTCTTTCTGTGTGTTTTGATTGTTAACGAGGATGTTTCCCCACCTAGTGGTGGTTTTGGGTATTTCAGAGTTTTTGTTAGAATAAGTGGACAGAAAAAAATATTTGTAGCGTACACTGGGGAACATAAGTATGGGTAAATTATTAAAGACGCTTGCATGTCCTTTAAAGTTTTCTGCAACAAAAATACAAATAAACTTTTGCACAAAAAGATTTATTTCAAAATAATTTATTTGCATATAATTGGAATGAAGACAGGTTGATACATTTGCGATGGCACCAGTCAGTTTCCATACAGAAACATTCAGTCTATACAGAAACCTTTCTTTCAAACCTGGACAAAATGGATAAATATATTAGTAAATAAATATATTAGTGACATGTCACTATATTGAAATGTTCTATTATATATAAAATACAACACTATTTCATTTCTGGTTTTGTTCTTTTTTATTTTTTGTATTTTACACAAAGTATCCAAAAATATACTGATGTATCCCTTAACGTTCTGGAGGGACCTTTACTTTTAAAACTCTGTTAGAAAAGGCAGTTTCAGCTCATATTTCTTGGAAAACAAAAACAAACGCAAAGTGAAAGATCTTGAACAGGATGAAATAACACCAGATGTTCAGCGGCATCGCTAAACGCCACTTTACACGTGCTGATGTTTTGGGGCAGGTTTGAACTAATACTATGAGTTTTTATTTTTAAAATATATAAAATCTGCTTAAGCCAAAGTGCTGCTTAGAATTCAGTCATTTCCACATCAGTCTCTGTGACTGTTTGGGCACAACAAAAGAAATTCCTCATACTTTAGATAAAGGAACGTTGTGCGGACACATTCATAGTGAGGTATTTGTAAAAAAAAAAAATAAAAATCAAATCAAATAATAAAAAAAAAAAGATTCTGCATGATTGCCAAACTTTACCACTCCAATATGAACATGTTGGTGCTTGTGAATAAGAGCATGAAAGGAACTTGAAAGGAAGGCACCACAGGGTTCACTGTGTTCAAGACTTTGCCTCTTTGGTTCGACAGGTAAGAGCTGCGTGTTGGGAGCTTTAAACGATTAAGGCACATGTGAGGATTTAATAAGTGCTATGAGTCACCATGCGACTTTCACAAGCTCTTTGTCTGCAGATGTGGGGCTAAAAAAAATCTCTTCTCATTTTCACCATGCCTTTAATTTAAGCTGGGTAATTAGCTAAAGGACTATTCTGATCACTTTGAAGTGCAGCTCTGTATAAAATTAGGCCTGTTACAATAATAAAATTTTGCTGGGCGATTAATTGTCTCAGAAATAATTGCGATAAACTTTTATCCCATTTGAAATTTGACAATAATTAGTAACTGACAAATTTAAGAAGAAATGGTTAATTTTTGTATGTAGTACTTTTTTTGACCACTGGATGGCAGTATAAGACTGATTAAACTGAAGGATGGATAGTGAGGGAGCGAGCAGCATGTCTTTTAAAAAATGGGAGAGAAGCGCCTTGACGTGTCATGGGCTGTCTCTCTTTACTGTTTTTCAGTTCTCAAAATGGCGGATGCTTGGTGTGGTTTGAGCTCTTTAGCGTAGCATTTGTCACACAAAGCTTTTAATATACTGTATATTTTTTAATGAGTAAACAAGTTCTCAGCTTCTTTTTGCAGAGAAAAACAAATTTTTTTACACAAAGGCACGGGTTTCAACTGTGAATTTTTGAGCTTGGACAAGACAGAGGTATATTCCTGAGGTCGGCCTGTTAGCTTAGCTGTTTTTAATTATCCAAAAACGTGATTTTTGGATAATTAAAACAGATTTTCAAGAGAAAGGAAGGGGTCAGTGAGGAGCACTGGAGTTGAGCCTTTAGTCTTCCAGTGTCTCCAGTAGAGAGACACGAAGAAACTATAAAGACCATAATTTAAAATGAGGTTGATAATTTTCATTTATTATGCGATCAATTGATTTATTGTTTATCGCGACAGGCCTGCATACTTTGTAAAATAGGAAAATATTCCATTTGTTGAATTTTATGGATTCTTGTGGAGTTTGGGTTCGACAGACTGATGAGCTAACAGCTTACGTGATAATGGCTACGACCAAAATGAATTGTTGCCATCTAAAAACATCAATCTTTAATTTTTAATTTAGGTTAATGCAAATGCTACACACAGACCTCATCAAGGAGACATTTATAAATAGTTTTATGACTACAGTATTAGCAAGAACAAATAGCCGCAAAAGGTCTTGTACATGCATTTCCTTTGGCATCCATCAGGGGGTACTGGCACACCCTCCTCTCCCCCTACTTCCCACAACCTTGAAGCAGACCCACTTTCCAAGTGGATTTTCTGCCATCTTAAACCAACCTTTTTTTTTTTTTTTTTACTTCAAATTGCTTCAGAAGAACAGTATTATCTAAACTTTGACATTATTGCCAGGTTCACATTGCTAAGTAATTTCAGCAGAAATAGAAATTCTCTGCAGAAGTGCTACAGCAAGCTGCTGCTGTTGGTGTGCTTATGAATATGAGCAGAACGCCCATAAATAAATGTGTTGAGAAATTATCATTGTTGAAATAGGGCTAATAAAAAGTGTTTGTATGAACCACTACGAGATTCTGGGATTTAGTTTCAAGATGGCAGCAATCCACTCTGGTCTTGACCCAGCTCAGACTAGCCTTTAGCTCATCAGTTTAGTCAGAATTAAACTGTTTCTTCAAACTGAAGTCTTTCAGACGTCTATCTAAAACAGGTAAGATATTAATTATTATACCTTTTGTTATCAAACACGTTCCAAAATGGCCTGAATATCCCTTTAAGTTCGAAAATATATCCAAATTTGAATGACACAGTGATGTTGACTTTCTCTTTTCTTTAAATAGCTGTTTTTCTTTCAGTCCATCAGAGAAGCTAACAGATTTTTTATCGTCTTAAACCTTAGTAGGTTTTATTTTTTAACTTTTTAAAAACGAACATGCCAGATTGTGAAAATTCTTTATATAAAGAAAAAGGGGGTGAAGAAAAAAGAAAAACTATTTCTGATTTCCGGAGGATGTTCTGTAAAAGATCTTAACTGTCCCTGAGACATGTCTCAGGCTCTGTCTGTACGAGACACAACAAGAACACAGCTTTTATAAAACCGGTGCCACAGCAACACACTGAGCTAATGCTGCGAGTGCTAGTTCCACCTAGCATGGCTTCACTCCAGTTACACTAAACAGACTCATTACTCTGCTTCTGTAGGTGTAAAGTAAAAACATTTTTCTACAGCTTAGGATTCTGGAAGACAAAAGGGAGAGTATAAACTTTGTAAAGTACAATATGACATGATGAGATGGAAGAGCAGAGGATTTGATTGTCACCCTTCTGATTAGGCCTGAACAGCACTGAAGTAACCACATGACAAAAACACAATAGCTTGTAGTGACTAACATAATTCAGTCAGATCCGTTTGTCTGAAGCGCACAAAATTAGGGAAACTACAAAAAGAAGAGAAAGATGAAAACAGCTGCCATTATTAAAAGAATGAAAACGAAGCCCACGCGAGGCTGAGCGGCCTCAGCGAATGCTCGTTTGAGGGGTTGAGCATTTTCTCTCCATTCGAACGAGCCCAGAGGGTAACTTTCTGTTGAGTTCGTGGAAGCTACATAGTTGTGAGACAAAAAAAAAATCACTACAGTAGTACCTTTAAAGAGCCCTCTGTGTGAGGCGTTAAGAAATCTGAGCTGAGGTAGGAGAGAAGAGCATCTCTCAGCTGAGGCTGGACTCAGCGAAGGAAGAAGGAAGTACCTCTGATGATGAATCAAGTTGTTCTGGGAGCAGGTGATGCAGAGATGTGGGCTCAACACCCTAATCGTTCACTGATTGTTACCGAGGAGCATGGGAACCGAGCATGAACAATCCTCCAGGAAACCGACCAGGAGAAAGACCTCGTCCCCGTTCTGAGGGGGGTTGTTTCTCCTGACGGGCCCCATCTTCACATATTCCAATCATAAAGTGTTAAATATCAAAAGCACTTTTCTAAAAACAGATAAAACTTTATGTGAGTAGGGGGGAACCGTCCGCAGGCAGCTGGGGGTGGGGGGTGGGGGGGGGCTGAACAGTGGCGGTGCTGGTGGGATGTTTGCTTCTGTTCTGGCTCCTGCGCAGCATTCAGGGATGCAACAAGTCCTCACACCCCAGACTCCTCTTCTGATCCTGTGGACACAAGAGTGGCTCGAGTCAAATCCCAAAACTAGCAAAAGAGAGTCCACCCTCCAGCTGTGGGGTTCAATGTATGAAAACACTGAAATTAATCTGATCTTTAGCAGGTGCTAAATGATTTGGATCTAACCTCATGTCCTGTAACATGGTTAGTCCTCTGTCAGAGGCAGAGGGGGTACTCACCCTGACTGTGCTGTAATGATTGGCAGTATAAACAAATGTCTGTGCTGCGGTCAGCAGCAGGTCCCTGGAGGTGGAGCCTGCAGGGCGGCCTGTCCATTGCTGTCCTGGGCCCCATGAGCTGAGGCTCTGAGTGGGCCTGCTGCACCTGCCTCTGCCACACGACGTGGGGCCCGGTGCAGCAGGCCCACTCCTCCATCCCTGCAGAGTCCAGAATGAGAGGCACGGGGAGCAGGGCCGGGTGCAGCTCCGCAGGAGAGCAGCAGAAGGCCGGACCCTGTCCGTAGTGGATGTGGATGCTGCGGTCGTCCTGCAGGTCCAGGCTCTGATGGAAGCAGACAGAGGGGCCTTCGAGCAAACAGCCTGCCACTCGTCCCAAAGGAGCAGGCGGGTGTCCATGGCAGCAGTGGGACTGCAGCTGTAAGGGGACTGAGGACACAAGAACAGGAGGTCCCGTGGGGTCCTGACACTCTGCTCCAGGGCTGGGCCTGTCAGTGAGTTCTGGCTGGGGACAGTGGCAAGGGCTGTGCTTTTGGGGACACACAGTGGAGTCTTTATCTAGGACATGAGCAGCGGGGACAGCCCCTGCAGCCCTGGCCCCCTGCTCCTCGTCTGAGCCTCTGGTCAGGCCCTGGCTGTGCTCCCCCTCTTCGTAGTGGTGGTGTCTGTGGCGATGATAGTGGATGTGATTGAAAACAGTCTGTGGCTGTTCTTCAAGGCAGCCTTCTTTATTCACCACGGAGTCCAAAGACCTGGGTCGAGTCTGGGCAGCAGCCTCTAGGCTGTTCCTGCGCGGGGACCGCCCAGGACCTGCCCCGTAGTACCCAAATGGATCATAGTCACTACTCAGAGAGCTACGGAAGGTGGACCAGCTGCCGTAAACTCCCTGCAGGGACACGTCTGTGCAGTTGAGGACCGAGTCACTGGAGGAGCTTTGGCAAGGTCCTGAGCTGGAGTCACTCGCCGGCCCATCGGCCAAGTAGCCACTGCGCTCCGTGTGGTAGCTGCCACCAGAGCAGCTCCCCTCGTCCTGCCGGCTGTGGGCCGCTGCGCCACGGCCCTGCGGTGCGACGGAGACACTGTGCTGTGGTCTGGAGCCGGATGAGATCTGCTGGGCTGGACAAGAAGAGCGGTAGTTGTGGCAGGACCTGCGGGACGGGTAGTGGTGCGAGGAAGTCCTGCAGTTCCCTCCAATTCTGTGGGGCCTCCCTGTTACATCCACAGGAAGGTGGAACCCACATCCTGCACCCAGCTGCCTGCTGCTGGGGAAGTGCAGCATCTGACTGTCCACAGGAGAGGAGCCGCTGTAGTGGCTCAGACTGGGATAGGGTCCAGACGGCCCACGGGGATAATGGGGTCTCATGGAGAAGGGGATGGCGTGCTGGGGGAAGGGGTGGCTGTGAGAGCTGCTGTAAGGCTGCGGGTGCAGGACGCTCTGGCTTTGCTCTGAACTCTGCTGGGGCCTGCTCCTCTGAGGCTGACGCTCCATTCCTGTGGAGCAAAACATCCACAGGATACATCGTAATCATTTTTTATAAATGATGTCTCATCAGTCATGTCCAACATGTTAAAAATGAACATTTGAAACCTCAAGAACACCACACACTTGGGTTTACTGAGCTTCTGATGTTAGTAAATGCATCAAATCAGCTTTCCTTCTGTTTGTAGCAGAACGTAAGCATGCTGGTCCTCACCCATGATGTTGTGCATGCACAGGGGGCAGGTGCGGTGCTGCAGCAGCCAGGGGTCCACACACACTCTGTGGAACTCATGAGCGCAGGAGATGATCCTCAGGTTCTGGCATTGTTAAAAACAAAGACAGCAGAACAGTTAGAACCAGCTGAAGCTACAAGTGCAGCACGCTGGTGGCTCTCCTCCTACCTGCCCCTCCTGGAACTCCTCCAGACAGATGGCACAGACGGGGCTGGAGTTGGAGCTGCTGGCTGATCCCCAGGCCCCGTGGTGGCGCTGTGAGCCCGAGCAGCCCTGGGAGCGGTAGGTTCTGGTCTCCAGGCGACTAATGGCTCGCATGGTCTGCTGATGGACAGAGTCCTGCGCACGCGGGACAGGGAACGTCAGGAAAACAACGTGTGTGTGTTACAGCTGATCCTGCAGCTGTCACTCACCCAGGTTCTGTTGGGCTTGCACTTGTAGCGTAGAGCAAAGATCAGGACGATGGTGAGAATGACGAGGACGATGGTGAGCAGGATGCTCACATCGTAATGTGGCTGCAAAGCAAACAGAGGAGCATGTTGTTGTGGTTGAGTTCTTCAAGACAGCAGCTGGTCACTGGTCTTAGCTGCACACAGACTAGCCTTTAGCAGCTAAAGTTTAGCTAGTCCTGCTGAAAATAAACTGCATCTCTCAAAATGAAGGTCGATCACAACGCCACATATCTACAAGATATCGTCAATATTTTGTTTACAAATGGTGATGATGTAAAACCACAACGATCTTCTCATTAATCAACAGAAATGGACTTATTTTATCAATTTACCACGTTTTCTCTCTCCCTTCTTCCTTGTTTTAGTTTAGTGTTTTGTAGTCACAGAGCAATGTAAATGTCATCGTATGTAACAGAAGAAAGAAAATTAAGTTGTGTAAATTTCCCAAAGTAAGTGGTTGAACTTTGTCTGCTTCTCCCAGCCAGTGAGTGAAGAAAAGTTGAGTGTGAGGTAAAACCAGTGCTTACCCACTTGGGCTCCACCTTGATCTCAATGACAACATTGGCTTCCTCGTTCTTGTTGACCAAACCCATCAGTTTCTCTGCGTTCTCACCGTTCACCAGCACAACTGGACGAGGAAGGGAGTCTGTT